>MNCI01002801.1:288656-329764 GCA_015680685.1 Gnetum montanum
TACAACACATGTACCACATAATAATGTCAATCGTATATATATATATATATAAAATCTATGTTATGACTCATAAACCGATACCATCATATGCACCTTACCCATGTGGTTGTTCGCATATCCACACTCAATGTAGTATGTGAAATGTTACCATGAGTACTCTTAAACAACCATTACTTGTAGGCTTTTTTATTAGTCTTTTATTTATCTAATCAATACTAAGATCCATCAACCTGTGGCCTACAACCACTAGCCTTCTAGAGGATTGGCTATAGGGATGAACACACTTATGTCACATACCAACCATAGGGATGAACACACCTATGCTCTCCCAGTCTTGGGATGAGGCTTGAGACAAGAGCCTTATTGATGCATCATAGTGGGGGGTCAATTCATAACTACCTCTAGAGTGCCTCATTAGCAACCAATCCATACCCTTATGCTAGCACTACCTACCAATGATTACTATAGGCATCATTACGAAGACATGTGCAACTTTAGGGTAGCTTAAGCCAATGCATGTTGTAAGAACAACACATCCAAAACACACATAACATGACCACATATATCAACACCAAACAGTCACATTTATTTCATGAAAATAATACTGCAACTTGGCAAAATAAAATTTTGCGCTATAATCATATTTCATAAATTACATATAATTATGTAAAATGACCACTATTGCAACCTCTAGGATAATATATGCCCAAAGAGAATATCAATTACACAATTAGAAAGTACCTCCCAAGATGATCCCAATGATACTAATTTCACCTAAATCAAAGTCCTAGAAGCAAAGTTATGTGCATTAAAATTTTAATTAATAAAATAATAAATAATAATATTTAATTGTAGCTTATGATGATTGGAACTCCTAAAATCTCCCGCACAAAAATAGGTCTATAAAATATAATATTCTTAACATGCTAGTCTTATCATCATCACATCTAATATCATACAAGTTCACATTATATTGTACATTGCATAGTTATTAATAAACAATCCATAACCAAAACCATAAAATTTCAGGAAATCTATACCTTTACCACCAGTGCCATCACCCACTATGCAAGGGTAATTACTGTCACAACCACAATAGAGAAAAGCTACAAGGGTAGTAAATATACCAGTGGAGGATCTTACCAACAATACTAAGGGTCAGACAAAGAAACGTTCTTTCTTTAGGACAAGTCTAAAAAATCCTAGTAGAGTCAAAACTTCATCAAGACCAACTTCTCTTACAACACATTCTGCTACCAACAATAAGTTTCTGACATCATTCAACAAAAACACTCAAACTATCATGCTTATGGAAATCATCACCAACTAGATTAAGGCAGGGCCACTCCTTAAGAAGAGAATCAATCTAGGAATTCCCTTGATTTATCTACAAGTAGCTAGAAATCTAGCATGCAAAATTCTATTAGACTTGGCTTTCAATGTAAATTTGATCTCTTATGAAATATATCAAGCATAGAACCTACCACCATTGAAAGAGCACAACATCAAGATGGAGCTTGTAAACCAGTCTGTCATCATTTCTTTAGGACAAATAGATGCTGTAGTGACCACTATCAATGGGTGGTCTTATCCAGCTGATGTTTTGGTAATCAATGTGAAAGGTGTTGATAAGGAATTTCTAATTATTATGAGGAGAGCATGGCTTAACACAGTTGATGCTAAGCTAAGTATGAGGAATCTATCTGTTGAGATTTCTATAGAAGATAAGCATGGAGCCATACACACACAACAAATTCCATGCATTGCTGGTGAAAGCAAAGGGTGTAGTCGTGAATCAACACTTTAGAATGTTAACACAATTATCACATCATTTCACAACAAGTGTGCATACAATAGAGAGCAGCAGCTACAAAACCAAAAGACACCTCGTGGCCACTAACTGAGAACCAAAAATTATCCAAAAAAATGCATGGAATAATCTAATCTACTTATTCACTCCCATTCTAAGAAGATGGCTCCAACTGAAATCCCAAAAACAAAACTACTAACTCATGATCATACACCAAAGGGAAAAGGAAATAGGGAATTAGACAATAAAAACTCAACTACCATCTAGATCACATGGGACAATAATAGAATAGTTTGATCAATAAAAATGGTAAGTGATCCACCTAAGTGTATAATCCAGGAGATCTAGGGAGCATTTTTAGAACACTCACCCATGAGTTCAGTCATGGGGGAAGTCCCTTATCTTGATTTCGAAATTAATAAGTGTTTTTCCATTTTTTATTTTACAATTTCTTTCCACTCTTCCATATTCCTTGATACAATTTTTCCCATTCTTTTATATCTTTCATTTCTAAATATTTGGTATTCTATCACATTTTTCAATTCTTTGACATTCTCCATTCTTTTAACATTTTTCATTCTTTACACTTTTTCACAATTCTTATCATCTTTTTCATTTCTTTTATATCATGTTTTCAAATCCTTTGTAAATAATTTTAATTACTAATAAGACACATTGAATAAATGAAAGATGTAGTCAAATAAGGTGAAGATTTTTCTATGTTATCAAGTTATAAGGGACTGATTATTTGAACAATGAGCCCACACCATCCATCCATCCATCCATTCCATAAATAAGAGGTTCTTACCATGGCCATTATAATATTCTTTTCCATTATACAACTAAGAATAAACTTATTATCATTATTCCTGGACTAAAAAGTGAAGAACCAAGTGGGAATGAAAAGGGTGTGACATGATGGGGATTTGTGGATTCTTTTGAATTATTGTTGTGAGTTCTATCATGTTGCTAAGGTTGTATTATATCCTTCTAGATCTAACAAAAAAATGGGAGTAAGAGTAAAATAAGTGCTACCTTAAAAGTTTGACCCAAATAAAAAATAAAAGTGCACAAAATAAATTTTTTGGAGTCCCATAGAAACACATGTTGCCCATGCCTAAAGGTGAGCAGCTTCTCAGAAATCTAAAAATAAAAATAAAGTGCCATGAATAAACTCCTCCCTTGGACAATACGCCAAGTGACAATACTCCTTAAAACATTGATACTCTTACCATTGTAATTCCAAGAGATGAAATGAGGCAATGTCACTAAAATGTGGTTTGGACTTGGTTTAAATCTTGAATAGAAAGGCTAGTGATTACTTTATTCACTAATAAAACATAAGAATTCATTATGCTTATGGTAAGACACCTCATGTCCTAATTTCTGCAATCCCTTCTTAGTCCATCTCATCTCAGTGTTTGAATAGTCATAACTTGTGATTTTGTGTAACATGGTGTTATTTTCCCAATGTGGTAGTACCAACATGTGTGTTTTGCTAAACAAGTATGTGTTACATTCAACTCCTTAAGTGCTTAGGAACACTTCTAATCGTGGTTATACAAGGACATTAAGGGCTAGAACCTGCTTTGGGGAGGACCCACTTATATAACTATTGTATCTTATACTTGCCAAGTAATTCCACATCATCTTGCAACTTCCAATAGCATGAAACATTAATAAACACTTTCCATATCATCTCAATCTATCCGTTCTAAAAACATGAGTCCATTACCCTTCTTGCTCATCTTATGAACTTTCGTAAACTAAGACTCCTCTATGAACTTCCAATGACAAATTTTTGACAAAAATATGCATATTTCTATCATCCAAACCCTGTGAGAAACCTTAAAATCTTCTAAACATCAAACAAAATCAATTTTTTCCATCAGACCCTCATGAAAATTGATATTTATAGGGCTTCAATATCGAGTCCTTGATATTGGGTCTACATCAATATTGGATCTCTGATGTTAGGTCCTTGATATTAGGTTGGGTCATCAAAAACCTATAAATACATAGGGACTTAGATTTTTCAAATTTTCTTTTTTGATCTAAGCTATAACCTCCTAGCTTTCCCAAGCTGTAACTTGACTGATATTGCTCCAATTTTCACCTTTTTGAATTGATTTGATCATAGAGTACTCATCTTAGTCTGGGGGGGAGGGGAGGTGTGTGGGGTGGGGTGGGTGGGGGGCACGAGGCATGCTAGTGAGAAAAATCTAAGCTAATTTTTCAAAAAATTCTAATGCCTAGAAGATATTTTAAGGGTAAGTATAAAGTGAAAAGCTAAAATTTTTAAAGAATAATCAAACATATTAATGCCAAAACACTCAAATAATTATTTTAAGGAACCATAACCATCATTATGAGCCATACATAAGAACAAATTAGATAACTGTGAAGGGTTATAAAGAAATCAACACCTATGGATTTACTTTTTGCAAAAACTTTTCTAACTCTATAATCGTGAACTAAGAACTTAATCAAACTAAGGGTATGAGTAAGGTATGAAACTGTTAAGAATAAATGTGAACACCTTAGTAATTCCAATTCTTGATTAATTACATATGGCCCCAAAGAGAGGAGCACAAGGAGAACCCTCACAAGGAGCAAACAAATGACCAAGAGGTCAAGATATAGGCCAAACTAGAGGATATGAACCAGAACACAAGGAGCAGGAAGCCCAATCTCTTAACATTTATCAAGAAACTCCTACTCAGGAAAATTGATCCAAGGAGAGGCAAAGGAACCACAAGTGCCAAGAAAACACCTCACATTACCATGAGACTGCCTCCAAATCATCCAAGAAAGATCCATCCTAACCACAGTCATTATGGACATCAACTTTGGGCCATTCATGCAATTTGTTCCTAAAGCAGTAAGGACATAACTCTAAGCATCACTGCTATTGCCAACAATGTCACAAAATGGTGAATGGTGCCTTGGAGAGACCTATCAGTTTTGGCACAACAAAGAAGAGAGAACTACAGTCAACATTGGAGGGGTCTTAGTTTCATTCTTGACCAAGGCAATTACAGAAGCTCTGAATATACCCAATGAAGGGGCAAGGGTAGCACATCTGTCCACCCAATCATGTCTTGAAACCAAAAAATTATGGTTGAAATGGGCATATGCCAAGGAAGATAAGGACTATAATGAGCTAACTTTGGAAGAAAGAATCTACTTAAATATTAGCACCTATCACCTGTTTTCAATAAAAGGACTTAATCCACTATCCACTTATGCAATTAGAGGAAGTGCAATCTTGATGGGAAAACACAATGCTAACCTCACACAACTCTATTTTATGGAAATCCAAAGGTGGTTTGAAGAAAGAAAGGCAAGAAAGCCAACACTTCCATTCCCTTACCTTATTAGGAAGCTATGCAAGCGAGGCGAAATCTTGGGATACACCAATGATATTTCCAAGAGGGCCCAAAATGCTTCATATGTTGAGTTGCTCAAACTAGCACCACCAAGGAAAGACCATGGTAAGGAGTAGTAACAAGAACATGAACAAGAGCAACAACATGAGCAACAACAATAGCAATAGCAACAACAACAACAATAGTAAGTTCCACCACCGCCATTGCAAGATTACATATCATTAGTGAGTCATCTATAATAGATTATAGAAATAATTAGCTAGGGAACAAGGCAGGAGGCTAATATTTACAGAGTTATTGATAGTGTCATCTAGCCCGTAGTTTCAAAAAACCCTAGAAGTAGATAGATCTCACTATAACTAGGAGGAGAGGTACAATTTTCACAATAGATCTCGAGGAATGCTGCATCATTCTAAGTGGTGCTAGAGACTAGATAGGGAGCCACAGTAGTGGTAATGTAGCATCAAGATGTAGTAAGGGCAGAAAAGGTGATCATTGATCACATCAAAGAGTCTTTCAATATACTTGTTGTATCACCAATAGATGTAACTAGAGCCAGAGATACTTAAATGTTAGCCAAAACCTTGATTATTCCAGTTGACCATGAATATGTGCTCGATAAACTACTACAGATAGGGCAAGTTATGATAACACTTTTCCACATCCCCATTGATGTCACTATAGTACCGTTTGGCCTCATTGCTATCAAAGGAAAATTGGTCATGGTAGAGTCCATGGTAGAGCATGCAAAAGCAAAAATTCTAAAACTACAAGAAGAGCTCGTAGACCTGAGAGCTGAATGAAGAGATCCAACTCAATTTGTTGCACATGACTAGATAGAATAATTTAGAACAAAGCATATAAATCACCTAATCAAGCAGAATAAATAGTTGGCAATTGAGAAGGAGAAAGTAGTATGGAATTCCTCTATAGCTGAAGCACAAACGTACGTGCATGTTAAGGCACTTACTTTAGTCCAAGAAGAAAATAAACAACTTTATACTAATAACATGAGGTTGACCACTACAGAGAAGCTAAAAAACATCTTAGAGGAGAGCATCCACTAGTTAAGGGAATAACTGGTGAGGATCAACCAGGATATGAGCTTCCTTGCAAGAGAAAATAGAACCCTCTTAATGGAGGAGGTACACGCTATCCAACCAAAGTCCACAATTGAAATAAGCATGTGGAAAAACGAGGCAAAGAAACATGAAAGACTTAAGGAACATTTCCATGATCAGGTGAACATGTACAAGAAAATTAACAAGAAAGAAATCCAAATGGCAAAGGTTAGAATTAGCTCCATATCAACATAAAATCTTGATTGGCAACCCATTCTAGATAGTTATGCCCTTGTTCACCAAGTGGAAGTGAAAAACAAAGACTTGCAGATTAAGGATTTGAAAGAGTATATGGGGTTAGCTATCCTTCATTATGCTAACTTGGCCATGTTAACAACAAGTAGGTCCATAAATGAGTTGGAACAACAAGTAGCAGCCACATATGCACTGTATGAGAAAGAGTTTGTTGATTGAAAAGATGCTATATAGAAATTCCAAGTGGCAAACTTTGAACTGGAAGTAGTGAAGGTTAGCTACCAAGGTCAGAAAGATGTAGCAGCAAACCTAACTAGAAGATTATTAGATTACCATGAATTATGAGAGAAGGTCAGAGTGTTTGAAGAGGAGAGAAGGCAGTTTGTGGGGTGGTATATCAAAGCAAATAAGATGTTTCCATAGCTTTCATGCCCATGGAATGTGCCAATTCCATCAAATATTGGTTCATCAGCATGGGCATTTCACGATCCCAAAATGGAAGAAGAAAAGCTTCATGCACTCCTAAACTGGTACAAATTTCAAAAGCCTAATGATAAGGGAAAACAACTGATGGAAGAGCCACCACCACCAGGAACTACCTAATTTACATCGAGCTTCACCAGATTTTGTTTTTTGTTAAAGTTGTCATGTTATGTGCCATTTTTTGTAAACACCACTACTACATTTAAGAGTCATGTATATAGTAGTCAATGTCATGTGATTAACTCGAGGACAAGTTTTTAATTAGTCATGAGGGTATGATAAATCAATTTTGTTAGCTACGATATTGGGCATTTGATATTGGATCCCTGATATTAGGGCAAAAGCTATGATGTCAGATACCCAATTTTGCAAATGTGTGCAAGCCTATAAATACGATACTTAGGTGCATGGTCCATGAACAATTCTCATTCCAACTTAGCAAAATTTTGTTAGTTTGTTTTCTTATTTTAAGTGCTTAGCACTTAACAATGCATGCTCGTAGTGTGATGTTAAGTGATTAAATGGAGTCTTTATCTAAGTGGAATGTACTTGGACACATTTCATAACTAGAAATAAACATCAAGATTACTTTGCATCATTACAACATCACTTAGATTTCTTACTATTCACTTAGAATAATATTTATTATTTTTACTTAGCTTACTGATTACTACTTTCTTAGTTATTATTTACTTTCATATGAACTTTACTCTTATTGTTGTTAAGCAAAATGGATATGACTAATTCCAAGTGTTAAGTATAATTTTTTTGTAACCTAGGAGTATTATTGCTCAGTTCACGCAGTAGCAAAATACTTGGTAATCCTAGTAACGATTACATAAGTCCAAGATGTGTGTGAAGAATCAGGAACGAATGTTAATCGCCTAGGATAGACTAGATTCATTTACTATTTCCACTTAAGATTTAGAAACCACTTCATTTACCTTAAGTTCACTAGGAGTAATATGGGCTACACAACATCAACTATCATACACCTCATTATGAGTTAAACCATATGCATCGATTTTACTAACTCACGTGGGAAGACAATGATCGCAAACTTAAACAAATCACTAGCATAATCACATTGCTTTGTCCATAGAATTTTACTAGGTTGCGCATGAACACTTGTATCTCATATGATTAGGTGTTGGATTATTGCACCACTCATCATACATGCAACATGAACAACTCCTCTCATATTGCAAACTATGAAATGACATTGACAGCCAGTGTTTCTTCTAGTCTTATTTCGTTTTCTACCTTCTTAGGGTGCTATCCATGCTATAACATTTAATCCATATTGACAATGATAACTAATAAAAAAACATATTGAAACAAGGTTCTTCGTCTTCTAAATTGTGCATCTTTGTATTATAAGAGATCATTACATAAATACGAAACACTGATGAGTAACTTACATTATGCAACTGGTGTAATGGTTTGCTCGTAAGCATGTCTCCTTTGTCCATTTCTATTTTCTTTTTCATTTTATAGAAAAATTTGCAAGCAAAGATCTCATGCTTCTATTCGCCCTCAATAAAATCATCTACTCTGTCTTTATATATCCAAGCAAATGCATCATCATAAAAATAAGACCATTAGATATCATCTTTTGAAAAATGCCATCCTGGGGGATTCTGTAATTCTTGCTACCATGTAGTTTCCTAGAAATTGACATGCTCTTGTCTTCCTCACATTCTTCAAATGTTTATTTTTAAGGAGTTGGTGCGGTGTTTTCTATAGTTCACCCCTTCTACCCAGGGACAATGCTAAGCGAACAAAATACAAAGTTTAATAATTCTCACAATGCATAACTATATTCTAAGAAAAAACAGTAATGTAATCTTGGGAATCATGGCATCCTATCTCAACATTAGCTTTAGCAAGTAATAAAAAGAAATACAACCATATATGAAAATAAAGTTCTCCATTTTAATTAGATCGTAGACTATTGGACCTAATCCTAACGCAAGAAAAAAGATAATAAATCTAGAATTGTGGTGTGGTTCAACTTATCCTCCTAATCATTATTGTTTCTAAATATGAAATTTAATGCTTTGAAATGAAATCTTCTACTACTGCCTTCATAGCCTTACTCTATGACCTTCAACGATGCTACTTCTCACCTAATGTCTATTGCACGCAAGTGAAGGTGAAAGTGAAAGTAAAACTAATAATAATGGTTGAGCTGATTAATTTTATTTTATTTTATTTACATTTTACCTAGCAATGCAAGGTTCTACAACTTGAATTTTACACAAATCTACAAATCGCACTTTAACTGTCTTCTCACAATTTAATTATAATAATGTGACTCACATTATTGTAATGTTATTGGCAGTTTAATTTGTATGATGTGAGGACCTACAAGGAGCACTCTCTCGCATTTTGAAAATTATGAGCTACTACAAGTAGCAATTGCATGCAATTTCAACTAGAATACACAAACTGTGATATGCTATGAGTAGGATTATCTCACAGTATCCATGGCATATTAAAAAAACCCCTAACATATATAAAAAAAAACTAAAAATTAACACCTGAGGCAGAATAACCTCTTGTGAAACCAACACTTCTATTGTAAAGTTAGTATTTAATTTTAAAAGTTATGATTAGTTATTAGATGATAGTTAACTATCATGAGTTGTACATCTTATTATGACATTAGGAATCATAAAATTTTTCATGTTTAATAGATCAAAATAACTAATCTAATGGGTGCAACTTTGGCCTCATGTTACCTATCATCTATTGCAACAAGCTCAAGAGATATGGTTATCTTGTTGGAAGCGTGCAAGCTCTTTCTTGCATGTATTTCATGCAGGTATAGTAGGTTAAATAAGAACTAGAGATTAAGGTAAATAATGATATTAAAAAAATGCTCAAATCATCTAATAGCCAAAACTAAGGTATTAAGGTAAATAATGATATTAAGGTAAGTTATGAATATTCATTAGATGAAGGTTTAGTATGATATCTAGGAAACATAAAAGGGACAATAGGAATCATAAAAGTTTTCATGTTTATTGTTAGATAGAGTATGTGATTTTCATTTATGATTTAATGTTAGATGTTAATTTAAACGTTATGTTACATTTGACTCAAACCATAGCATTACTTTAGGGTTTAGGGTTTAGGGTTTAGCGTTAAGGAAGTCACAATGGCCATTGGGAAGATGAAAACTTCTTGTAATTTTGACCTATCGAAAGGCACAAAACATTTTAGAAGTTTAGTTTAGGCTTGAAAGCCTTCTGAGTGACCCTTTACCTTTCAAAGGGTGCTAGTGTGCACTTCCTATACCTAGACCTTGTTGCCAAGTGATCCTTTTCCTTCTGGAAGGCACCATATCCAAAGTAATTATTTGTAACCGAAAGGTCTTAATGCCTACCAATTGATCTAGAACCTTCCAGATGACCATCTTCCTTTTGGTAGCAACAAATTATAAGTAATTGTTCCCTTCTGGAAGAACTAGTTGCCTTCCGATTCAAACTACGAAAGGGTGCTAGTCGCACTCCCTTGTAGTAGCCAAGATCTTGTAGTAATTGAACCCTACTAGTAGGGACTATGGAAGGGTGCTAGTTGCACTGCCTCACAGTTCAATTAGAATTTGCAACTAGATGACCATCTACCTTCCAAAAGCCACAATCTCTAAGCAATTATTCACAACTAGAAGGCCTTAAAGCCTTTTGGTTGATCTTGAGCCTTCTAGATGACCATCTTCCTTCCAATAGCATCAAATTACAAGCAATTGTTCTCTTCCAGAAGGTCTAGCTACCTTCCAGTTTGGACTATGGGAGGTTACTACTTGCACTTCTTCGCAGTTCAACTAGATTTGCATCCAAATGGCCCTCTACCTTCAAGAAGCTAGGGTCTTGAAGCAATTGAACCCTTTTGGAAGATATACATGTCTTTTGGTAGGGACTACAAGAGGGTGCTAGTCGCACTGCCTCGTAGTTTAGCAAGAATTTGTAACCAGTTATCCTCTACCTTTTAGAAGCCATGATCTTAAAGCAATTGAACCCTTTTAGAAGGTCTGAGTGCCTTCTAGTAGGAACTGCGAGAGGGTGCTAGTCGCACTACCTCACAATTTAGCTAGAATTTGCAATCAGATGATCCTTTGCCTTCCAGAAGCCATGATCTCCAAACAATTATTCATAACCAGAAGGTCTTAAAGCCTTCCAGTTGATCTTGAGCCTTCTAGATGGTCATCTTCCTTCCGGTAGCATTAAATTACAAGCAATTGTTCCCTTCTAGAAGGTCTAAATAACTTTCGATATGAATTGCAAGAGGGTGCTAGTCACACTACCTTGTAGTTCCACTTGAATTTACAACCAAATAACCCTCTGTGTTTCGAAAGCTAGGATCTCTAAGCATTTATTTACAACCGGAAGGTCTTAAAGCCTTTTGATTGATCTTGAGCCTTTTGAATGATCATCTTCCTTCTAGTAGTGTTAAATTACAAGCAATTGTTCCCTTCTAAAAGGTCAGGTTACCTTTCAGTTTGGACTGTAAGAGGATGCTACTTGCACTCCATCTCAATTCAGCTAGATTTGCATCCAGATGGCCCTTTGACTTCCAAAAGCTAGGATCTTGGAGCAGTTGAACCCTTCTGGAAGGTTTGAGTACTCTTTGATATGGACTGCAGGAGGATGCTTGTCGCACTACCTCGCAATTTAGCTTGAATTTGCAACCGAATGACCCTCTGCATTTCAGAAGCAGTGATCTCCAAGCAATTATTCGCAACTGGAAGGTCTTAAAGCTTATTTGTTTATTTTGAGCCTTCTAGTAGCATCAAATTACAAGTAATTGTTCCCTTTTGTAAGGTCAGGCTGTGTTTCAGTTTGAACTGCGAGAGGGTGCTAGTTGCACTCCTTCACAGTTCAGCTAGATTTGCATCTAGATGGCCCTCTACCTTCTAAAAGCCTCGATCTTGAAGCAATTGAACCTTTCCGGAGGGTCTAAGTACCTTTCGGTAGGGACTACAGGAGGGTGCTAGTCGCACTCCATCACAGTTTAGCTAGATTTGCAACTAGATAACCCTCTACCTTTTGAAAGCCAGGATCTCCAAGCAATTATTCGCAACTAAAAGGTCTTAAAGCCTTTCACTTGACCTTGAGCCTTTTGAATGACCATCTTCCTTTAGATAGGATCAAATTACAAGCAACTGTTTCCTTCCGGTAAGTCGAGCTTCCTTTTGGTTTGGATTGTAGAAGGGTGCTAGTCACACTCCTTCGCAATTCAGCTAGATTTGCATCCAGATGGTCCTATGCCTTCCAGAAGCTAGGATCTTGGGGTAATTGAACCTTTCCGGAAGGTCTGAGTACCTTTCAGTATGGACTATAGAAGGGTGCTAATTACAATGCCTTGTAGTTTCTCAGAGATGCAAACATATGTGTCACAGTCTGACATCTGACATCGTCAACATGAGTATGCATCATGTCAACATGAAACACATTTGTGAGCATGATAATTGTATATCAATAAAAAATTCTCATAATGCATGCCCATACCCTCACCCATTGTAATTGCGTAATGAAAACAATGGTAAGCTTATTTGGGAGTCGCTGGGACTTTATATTTAAGTAAAAGCAAACAGCGCTGTATCCTCTCTGATGCGGCCACGAGAAACAGTAAATTTTGTTGGACGGTTCGGATTTGATTTTCTGCAAAGCAAGATTGGCGGATGCCACCGAACGCGCTTTTTTTTTTTCCCAAAAAAGCAGAGATCTTTTTCCTAAAATATTGTCAAGAAATTGATGTTTCGCGGATCTGGAGTGCAACTTTGGTGAAAGCTGGTTCGGTGTTGAAATTAAATGTCAGTTCCTGTGGATCTGACAACGCATCTGCACTCATACTAGAACTTTCTCCGTTTTTTGTAGGTTCTTCTGGGTTATAAATACTCTTGTACGACAACAAATTCGGTCACGTACTTGATTTGAGCTGATCCTGTTTTTTTATCTTGGTCCGGTTTCAAATTGATTCTCCTTTGCAATTGTTTCGAGTTCTTTCAAGCTTTTTCAGTCGAACATAGCAGCGAAGAACACAGCTCTCTTAATGTCTCTGGTTGCAGTTATGATGACGATGGGAGCAGCAGCTTTTGCACAGGATTTGCGGGATTTTGCCCCTGCTCCAAGCCCATCAATGGATACTGGATCTGCTCCAACAATATGTGCATTTCTGCCCACTGTTGCAGGGTTATCATTTTTTCTCTGCTATCTCTCATGACGTCTCTCTTTCACTGGGGAAGGAGCAGGATATTCTTTTTGTTTTTGGTTTTGTTATTTTATTTTGCTCTACAGTAAACTTAGGGTCCATTCTTTTGCCTTACATTTATAGAATATATTTAAATGTTTTGCTGCATTCTTCTGGTTCTTGAGGTGCTGGTTGTATTTGTTTGGCTTTTTCTCTGTGATAGTTTTGGACGCGCTGGTTGTATTCATCCTTTAGTAGTGCTCGTTTAAAAATAGACAGTTTTCAACCAAAATCAACAAGAAAGAAACACAGATCTTCAGAGAATAAGTTTGAAATTCTTTAGTAGTTCCGGTTTAAAATATACCTTTTTCAACCGAAAGCGAGGAAAAGGATAGCAACAGAACTTCGGATAATAAGTTTGTTACCTAGCGACAGTGCGTGTGAACAATTCAATGGAAATCCTACATAGCCGTTCCCCGTTCCTCGATAGACGCCTAGCGGGGGCTGCACGGCTGGAATTTCGAAATTTCTTAACCCGGATGAATGCATACGTCCTTCTGATTCAAAGTCGGGCTAAATACGTATTCAGATCCCATGTATGTCTATTTATCCGTTAAATTCCGATTTGAAGCTAGCCTAGCTTTAGCGTAATAGCAGAGCAACAACCTCTTTATGGAAATAAAATACAAGGCAGCCTCTGCACAATCTTTTTTTTGATATACATAGAGTAAGCAGGAGTTAGAACATTGTAAAAGCAGTTACCATCGCAAATGTGTTTTCGAGTTAGACGAGCTGTCTTGAAATGCCGCAAGCCTGAAACCTGCCTTCTCTCGTGAACGGATCAAGTTGAAAGGCTATCTATAAAAGGTTAAAAAATAACACGAAAATTTGTCAGAATGTGCAACAGTCCAAGGAAACCCTTTTTTGGCAGGATATGATGCGCAGTCCTTCTACAGTCAAATCCCAGTAGTCCTTTTGCAGACATAGATCTGATTCATGATGTGCAGCTTGCCCCTTGAACTTGAACTAGAAACCGCTCCTTGGTAAAAGCCATGATGTATTTAAAAACTCGATTGGGCCTGTATAATCCCATATTATCATTTCCCGTCCTCAATTCTGCTCCTTGGCGCTCTGGTGCAACCCAACAATGGCGCAGAATGAGCAGCCGCAGGCTCATGGCTGTGGCTTCACCGCCGCAGGACCACGAAGCCGAGCTTGGTAATAATGGCAAAGTTTCAATGACAACAATTATTTTATGATGTGGTTTATGGTGTCGTTTCGAAATATCATTCTTACTGTGGTTTTGCTCTGAAGGTGATAATACAGATGCTGTTACCTTGGGTGCCATTATAGCAGGCACAGTAGACAGGTTGACGAGAAAACGAAGTATTTGTTCAAATTTATTAAAATATTTAATCGTCTGTCATAGGAATTTAGCTTTTTGCATGAGTACTTATGTAAATGTGATAAAGAAACATTCAAGCAGGTTTCCTCCGGTATGATTTACAATATATATATTTTAAATTTTATTAAAATTAGTGATGCACTAACCACGAATCTTGACGGTTTTGAGGACCCCTCTGATGTGCGCGGTTTTCCTGGGCTTCTTTTTGTTCTTGAGCTCGCTCCAGATTTTGCTTTATACACCTACACGATGTGTGGATTCAATGAAATGCGTTATGGTTTTCTTTGGTCCTGACAAGGCTCTGTGAAAATGCAAGTACTGCTTTTCTCGATTATGAAATACCGAATGAAGGCTGTAGCTTATTTTGGATATAAGTTTCATTTTTTTGGGCCTATTTCTGTCCGCAATTTAGTGCCTCGCATGGTAAAGCTCTTTGAAGATTCATGTTTTCCGCTAGGGGCAGGGATTTTGTTCGACTGGTTTCGTTGTTTTAGATGTTTGTTTCATTTGTGTTCATCGAGTTAAGTCTGTGATGACTAACTGTTGACTATTGACTTTTTGGAATAGTCCGTAGGGTGACAACGTTCAATTAATAAAATCTGCAAAGCTGATGCAGATTAAAATCTGCCAGAAGCTGATGCATAGCACTTTAATCATTGTGTGCATCTGAACATATTTTGACAGGGTCTTGGGTCTTCCAGGTATCATTTTTTGATTTCTGATAAAGCGTTAGAACCGGATTTCTGATAAAGCATTAGGACCGGATGTAAGTGGAGAAAAAAAATCTGATTTCTGATCACAATATTTCATTTATGCTGCAAGTTGTAAAAAATCCATGGTCTGTCTAAATACTATGCTATCATTATTCCCCTAACATTAATTTAGCTTGG
Organism: Gnetum montanum; assembly: GCA_015680685.1. Classification (NCBI taxonomy): domain Eukaryota; kingdom Viridiplantae; phylum Streptophyta; class Gnetopsida; order Gnetales; family Gnetaceae; genus Gnetum; species Gnetum montanum. Next base: position 304,145 of record MNCI01002801.1, read on the forward strand.
AGTTTTCTTCCTTAATTCTTGCATAGAAACTGATATTCATGACTGGAGTTTTCTTCCTTAATTCTTGCATAGAAACTGATATTCATGACTGCAAAGTCATCCACAGATGGTTTTATCTGTTATTTAGAGCTCATGGTTAATACCTTAAGGTATTTTTTTTTTACTTAACTGCTATAGCTATTGTTAAAGCCAATATAATCTTTAATGATGGACTTGGTGCTAAAACAACTAAATCTTGTGTTTTTCTCTTATTAAGTCGATAGACCTAATTTTTTATTTTTTCTTACTTAAGTCTACTGAGGGTTTGAGACCTCTTGGATTTAGAATTTCTTTCACATAATTTTTTAAAATTTATAAATCAAACAAAATTTTGTTAAAAATGTATTTTTTAATTTGTAATTCAAATAAATTTTTTAAAAAATTTATAATTCAATATTACATGGTTGAATTAAAAACTCTTACAAGTAACCTTAACGCCTCATTATTATGCACAATGAATGATAAAATTCCACATACACTATCAACATACCAATGTTTTAAAAACCCAAATGGAAGAGAGCAATTATAATAATATATATATATGAATATGTAAATGGGTACTTTTAATTATTTATGGCAAACACATGTTACAGGGTGGGCGTGAGAAACCATGGCTTTAGGACTGCTAGCCTTCCATGATTTACGGAAACAGCTGGACTGCCAGGTGGGTGTTATTGATTCCTTTGTCTTTGTATAAGCTCAAAAGATTCCTTGCTTCATTGCAAATTCCGACCGAAAATCAGGTTAAGCATCTGACAATAAAAAATGCGTTCAAAAACGAGTTTTCTACAACTTTGAAACAACGCAAGTAGGACTGAAGATATTTTTTCTCGCAGAGTGAGACTCTTTCTTCGGAATTTTTAAACAGGAATCCTACCACCGAAGGTTCCGTAAACTAAGATTCTGTACCGATATTTGGCAGTCGCCAGGATTTTATTCAAGTAAAAGCAAACAGCGCTGTATACTCTCACATGAGGCCACGAGGACCACTAAATTTTGTTGGACGGTTTGGATTTGATTTTCTGCAACTGAAGATTGGCATATGCCCCCTAACCGCTTTTTTTTTTTTTTTTTCGAAAAGGCGGAGACCTCTTTCCTAAAATAATGTGAAGAAATTGCTGTTTTGCTCATCTGGAGTGCAACTTTGGAGACAAGCTTGTTGGGTCCTTTAAATTAAACGGTCGGTTCCCGTGGATCTGAGAACGCACCTGAACTCATACTGGAACTTTCTCCGTTTTTTGTAGGTTGTTCTGGGTTATAAATGCTCTCATACAACAACAACTTCGGTCATGTAATTGAATTGCACAGATCCTGTTCTTTGATCTTGGTCCGTTTTCAAATTGATTCTTCTTTGCAATTGCAATTGTTTCGAGTTCTTTCAAGCCTTTTCAGTCGAAAATGGCAGCGAAGAGCACAGCTCTGTTAATGTCTGTGGTTGCAGTTATGACGATGATGGGAGCAGCAACTTTTGCACAAGATTTGGGGAATTTTGCCCCTGCTTCAAGCCCATCAATGGAGGCTGGATCTGCTTCAACATTATCTGCATTTCTGCCTACTGTTGCAGGGCTTCTCATTTTTTCTCTGCTATCTGTCATGGCGTCTCTCTTTCACTGATGAGGGATATTCTTTTTGTTTTTCACTTTTTTTTGTTTTCTTATTTTATTTTATTTTGGTCTTTACTAAACATCCATTCTTTTGCCTTACATTTATAGATTGTACTTAAATGTTTTGCTGAATTCTTCTGGTTTTTGAGGCCCTGGTTGTATTTGTTTGGCCTCTTTTGTTAGCGTTGTGACGCTTTTCTTGGGTTGCCCACGAGGGTATTCTATTTTTGATGTTTTTGATCCGTATTTTCTGTAACACATCAATATAAATATTTCATTTGAGCTTTTGTATGGTCCGTTATTTTCTCTGCTATTTGCGAATCGCTCGAAATCTTTCATACAGACATGGGGTCAAAAAATTTTATTTGAGCACGCCATGAAAAGCCCGTTTCTGCTGCGATTTCTTCGAAACAATCAAAACTAATGGTAATGAGAAACACAAAATGCATTTCTGGAGTTAACATGATCACTGTTTTAGCCATTTCTGTGATTTGGAGAAAGCACATCTACTTTAAAAGCAAAACGTTGCAATAGATATTTTATTTTAAAAGTAGAATCCTCGTAAACTCAAATTTATGATCTGGCCTTAAAGCCAAGACCTGGGTAACACCAGTCGAAACATTTTACTAGTATACAACAACATTTTTTGCTAGTATACTACAATATTTTTTAAAATTGAACCTAGTTCACTAGATTTTTTTTCTTTTTTAATTTATGTCAGAGCAAATTTACCATAAAATTTTAATTATTGAACTTGTATGGAGCACTTTAATTTTTCAGTTATCTGTACAGGACGATTCTAGCTACAAATGTAGTACAGCATGGCAAGAAATATACAAAACTGGTTTTGATTTTTTTTCAAATATGAAAATCAATTCTCAATAAATCATTGTCATCATCATTATCAGAGCCTTCTCTCAAGAAAATGGGTTTGCTATATGATTCTTTTTTTGCCAAATTTAAATAAATCAATTCTAAAATTTTATTAATTTGAAAAAGAAAAAGAATCTCTTTGCCAAATATTCTAAATTAGTTTAGATATAAATTTATGATATATATATATATATATATAATTTGGATGAAAGAACTTTTTATATTTTTCAAATTAAAAAAATCTCAATTTGATTTACTGAGAATCAATTTTCCAAGAACAAAGTCCAAATTATTTATTTACCTTGAACAAAAAGCCAATTGTGACCAAAATAATTTTACCTTTTTACCTTAACATAGAAGAATTCTCATAAAGAAAGTTAATAATTAGTTTCTAGGCCAAAATAATTATATTTGAAACCATTCCGATTCAACTTTCTAACAAATTCTACTTTTTTATCCATACCTATTTCTCATTCCTTAACATATGACTTTGGGGAGCGTTACCGTTTTCGTGTCAATATGCGTGGCAATCGCTTCTTTCACAGACAGACAGACAAACGCTGGACTTTACAACACTTTTGTTCTTATGCAATCCACGTGTCAGGTTGAGAGGATTCCTGATTCAGAGCGAATTCAAACCAAATTCTTGTTCTACAACCAATACAATACAAACACAAATGTTACGTGTAAAAACAAATGTCTGAGCAGAAACTTTTGATACTTTTGGGCAAGTTTTTCTATGCTGCTCTGAATTCGAGAACAAGAATCCCGCTTCAGTTCCGGCATCAGAAATGGGTATCGCGAAAAACATATAAATATCAAATCATGATTTCTAGCAAAAAGAATCATATTTGAGGGTAGTAAAGATTTTATTCCAAGTAAAAGCAAACAGTAGTGGTACGTAAGTGCATAACAGGTGTCATACCTGAGATTTCATTCAAAACAGAGGAGAGATTTTTTCTCTCAGATTGAGAGACTCTGTGAATTTGAAAACGGATATCATACCTAAGATTCTGTAGTTCTCTAGGCAGTAGCCAACATTTTTACCCAAGTAAAAGCAAACAGCGAAATTGATTTCGAAGAAATTGTCTGTCCTGTAATCAAATTCTTGGTTCCTGTGGAGCTGATAGCGCATGTGCGTTCCCACTGGAACTTTTTCTGATTTTCTACCCTGTTGTGCTATAAATACCCTGATCCACCTGCAAATCCTTGCAAAATAAATCGCTCGTACAATTGATATACATGCGCAGATCTTTTCCTTCATTTTCGTCTGATTTCAAGCTGATTGTTAGAGCATTCTCGTTTGCATTTATCTAGAACTTTCAAAAGTTTTCAGAGTCTGAAATGGCAGCAAAGAACACAGCTTTGGTAATGTTTATGGTTGCAGTTATGATGATGGGAGGAGTTTTAGCAAAGCAATTCAGAGAATCAGCCTCGGCTCCAAGCCCATCAATGGAGACTGGATCTGCTTCTGTATCTCTATTCACTGTTGCAGGGATTCTCATTTTACCTCTGCTATCTCTTATTATGGCTTTTCTGCATCACTGATGAAGAAGAAACAGGACTGTTTTTCCTTTTCTTTTCCCATTTTATTTAGCCTCTGGCAGAACTTAGGATCCATTTTTTATATTTAATTGTTTTGCTACATTTCGTTGGTTCTCAGCTGCTATGACACTTGTTACTCTTTCTTTAGTTACTTGGAAAATAAAGCACCCTTTGTGTTCTTGGGGTATTTTGTTTCCTCAGTTTTATTGGTATCCACTCTAATATGCTAATATGCTAATATAATAGATATCTGGAGAGATTTTTTATACTTGAGTGCATTTTTTATTATGATTCTAAATTTTGTATTTTGAATTTCAAGATGGGAAAATATTTAAGGTAACTTATTTATGCATTGCTATTTTCTATGAGTTACTATGCACAGTCTTGCATACTCTAGATTTCATGAATCAGATCTCATCATCAAAATTTTTTATGAAGACTGAATATGCAACTGTAAAATATACATATAACATAGAAGATGAAGATGAATACCATATTTATCTACTATTTAAATATAGAGGTGATATTATGGTTGCAAATTTTATTGATTTATTCTATATATTATTCTAAATGTTATAAGAACACTTAAAAGCAATTTTCTTAATGATAATTTTACAACTCATATCATGTATAAAATTTCACTTTCAATTTTATAAATATTACTAAATTAGATTTTCTATAATTTGTTATTTTCTTTGAGTTACTTGAAGCCTTTTCTAGTGAAAATTATGCAGAAAGGCATTGAGTTCAAAAAATTTTATTTGAATTGTCTTTGCTATGCCTTTAACTTCATTGTGTTAGCTTATGCACATTCAATGATCATGATTAGCCATGTTTACATATCCCTCAATGTAACACCCTGCCCTAGATAGGGCAAGGTGATGCTTAGGATCAATAGTAATCTTACAACAGAAGTATGATAAACTAAAAACTAATGATGTGTAGAAATATGTTATATTAAAGAAGGTCAGATTGCACAAAAATTTCATGTCTACATAAACCAAAAATCTGCACTATTCTCACAAGATTCAAAAAAGTCATAAACATCATCATCACATATATAAGAGTACAAAGAGTTTCCTGCAATTATAAATAGGCCATATTCATGTACATGGAAATATACAATAACCAAGCCTTGAAGGATTTCCCCTCCTCTACTCTCCCCCTTTGTGCTTGTCTGGGCTCCTGCAACTTCCACCTATAATTAAAGAAAGTCAGTATACAATTGAGTGGGAAGCCTTTACACTTCCCCTACTAAATGGTCAATGAATGTTGCACTAGAGGAGAGGAGTGGGGTACAAGTCAACCTGCATTACTTGTTAGTCTTGTGCATGCTAAGAGCAACTCATAAATACACACATATCACACATAACACTAGCATAATCATTATCGAAGAGAATAGATGACTATTATACAATTACAAATAAAGCTAGAGTTCGACATAATCTATCATTTGTTCATTACACCACACCACATGCCTTTCCACTATCATGCCCATGCCATCATACCTACGCTAGACCATTAAATAATCCATGACTCACACAATCATAATCTAATCATAATATATGCTATCAGCAATATGACTCACAAATCGATACTATCATATACATACCCCATATCGTGGTTAGCATATCCACACTTAGTGTAGCATGTGAAACGTTGCCATGAGCACTCATAACAACCATTGCTTGTAGATTTTTTATTTATTTAACTAGTGCTAGGGTCCATCAACTTGTGACCTGCAACCACTAGCCTTCTGGAGGATTGGCGATAGGAACGAACACACTTATGTCACGTACCAGCCATAGGTACGAACACACCTACACTCTCCCACTCTTAGGATGAGGCTTGAGATAGGAGCCTCATTGATGCATCATAGTGGGGATTAGTCCATACTACCTCCAAGGTGTCTCATCATCAACTGGTCCACACCCTCATGCTAGCACCACCCGCCAATGATTGTCACAAGCATTGTTGCAAAGACATGTACACATTCTGGCTAGCTTAAGCCAACACATGTTATAAGCATAATACATCCAAACAAACATAACAGAAACCACATATTTACACCTAATGTCACGGTTATTCCATAAAAACAATACCACAATTTGACAAAACAACATTAATACCACAATTTGACAAAACAACATTAATACCACAATATGACAAAACAATGCCATAGTTCTTGATTTGTATGTAATTCCACACAAATGACTACTATAATATCCTTCAAAATGATGTATGCCCAAAGAGAAAATCGATCCCATGATTAGAAGGTACTTTTCAAAATTATCCCAATGATACTAATTTCACCTAAATCAAACTCTTGGAAGCAAAGTTATGTGTGTTTAAAGTTTGATTAATAAAATGATAATTAATAATCTTTAATTACCATTGAAAAGGATTAAAACTCCCAAAAATGCTCATGCCACAATAGGCCTTGAAAATATAATATTCCCATCATACTAGTCTCATCAACATCACATATCATATGGCACAAGTCCACATCATACCATACATTGCATATATATTAATAAATAATTCGTAACCAAAATCGTACAATTTCAGAAAATATGTAAAATAACATGCCTAAGATCAATCTTTGAGCTATCTGCCCCACATGGCCACATTGCATAATCATACATACTAATCCAGCACAATAATACAGAGAAAAGGTAAAGACAACTCACTAATTACAATTGTTGGGGTATAAAGGTTGAAACAAGTAGAAAACCCTAAAAAATTCAGCAAAACTCTGTTTCACTCCAAACAAGTTCCACACCCATGTAGATAAAACTATAACGAATCCAAATCTAGGTTTAGAGGAAGCCAAAATTATGCACAAAGCTTAAAATTATAGAAAAAGAAGGAAAACAGAAGAAAACATAGGAAAAGAGAAGAGAATAAACGTAACCCTCATTTTTTTTCTAAACAGAAAAAAATGAAATAGACCTAATTTTTATACATACGCAATGGTAAAGGCAATCAGTTTCTTTTTGTTTAAAAAAAAGATGGTCATAAATGTTACTTTTATTCAAAGAAATAATGTAAGTTCCTTTTTTTTTCTTTTGCCCACATGCTTTACCTCACATGTATAAACAAACGTTACCTTTTTTAGTTTATATTTGTTTTCAAACTAAATGTTTTTTTTATAAATTTATTTTATGTTTTTTAATATAGGTTTAGTTCTTTTATCCCTCCTTCAACTAATACCTTGCATTTCAAACATGCATAACAATCACAATGGGACTCCAAATGAAAATTTGTTTGAACCTACAAGATCCTTATCAAATGCTCTAAACATTCACATGCCAAAATCGCATCTAAGCATCACACAACATAGTGCTATTGTTTAAATGCATAAATACTAAAATTTCATATAAAGTTAAAATGCATACCAAATATGTGCTCTTATACCCCTACCAACAACCTCACCTATCTAACACATCACATAAGGCTAGTATACATAATCACATTAGTTAAGCATGTTAAGACATCATAATCGTAACATAAAGACGAAGCCTTATAATATATAAAATACATTTATATTAAGTTAACTCTTCCTCGAAAATCCACCAGGACTCTACACATAGTGGATAAATCATAATCGTATGATCATACCTAATGTTTTTCGATGGGATGTAATACTCTCCCCTTAAGAATCTTCCTCCTAGAAGATGTTAAGATGAGCTATGTGCATCTTAGTCTCCACCTCCCAAGTAGCCTTTGAAGCTCCATGTCTACTCCATTGAATTTTGGCCATAGGTATAACTTTACTACATAGCTGTCACACCATACAATCAACAATATCTACTGGCTGCTCAACATAACTAACATAAGACTATAGCTATATCCCTGAATGGTTAATTACATTATGTTCATTAGGCACATAATGTTGTAGCATAGATACATGAAACACATCATGTACATGTGCCAAATGAGGAGGTAATGCTATTTGATAGGCCACTCTCCCAATCCACTGTAACACTTGAAATGGATCAATATATCTAGGAGCTAAATTCCCTTTTTGGAAAAATCAAGTATGATCTTTCAAGAAAGAAACATGAAGAAATACATGATCTTCAATTGCAAACTCCAAGGACCTTTGATGTTGATTGACATATGTCGCCTACCTCTCCTGTGCATCTCTTAATCTATCTTGAATCTTCTTTGGAGTCTACCTCACCAAATCTATGCTCACTTGTTGATGATCTTCTATAGTATCCCAACATAAAGGTGTTCTACATGGCCTATAATATAAAATCTCATATGGTGTTTCCTACAAACACTCCTGATAGCTATTATTATATGAAAATTTAGCTAATGGTAGCATCTAATCCCAACCTTCTCTATACTACAAAGCATAGGCTCTCAACATGTCTTCTAGAATCTGATTCACCCAGTTAGTCTAATCATTAGTTTGTGGATGATATGTGGAACTCATATTTGGATTTGTACCCATCTCCTTTTAAAATGCCTACCAAAAATGTGACATGAATTGATCATCTCTATTACTAATAATACATTATGACACACCATGCAATCACACTATCTCTACAAGAAAGATATGTGTAGTTTCTACTGCACTCTTTGATGCTCATGTGGCAAGGAAATCGGTAGAGTTTGTCAACAAATCAACAACTATCAATATAGCAACATAGCCATAGTAATCTCGTGGAAGACCAATAATGAAATCCATATCAATGGCATCCCATTTTCACTAAGGAATATTGTGGGAATGTAAATATCCTTGAGGATTTTGATGCTCTATCTTCACTTGCTAGCAAATTAAACATTGAGACACATATTCTCCTATATTCCTCTTCATACTAGGTCATCAATACATTCATCATAAAATCTGGTACATCTTATGACTACCTGGATGCATTTGGTATCTACTCATGCTTGCCTCATCCATTAAGTAAATTCATAGAGCTTTTGGAACACATACTTGAACATCCCTCTATAACACTCCTTAATTATCCACAAAGAGTGGTCCATTAGAGGTGATCTATTACTTTAGTTCTTGACACCATGGATCATGTCGTTGTTGCTCTCGTATCTACACTTGCAAATCTGATTGGATTATCAAGCTATTAAGATTACTTGCCATTCTACTCAATGCATCTGCTACTTTATTAGTCTTGCCAAGCCTATATTTAATAGTGAAATCAAAGTCAGGAAGCAACTCCACCCATCTATGTTGTCACAAGTTTAACTATAGATAACTCATAAGATATTGGAGGCTTTTATGGTTAGTCCAAAGAGTAACCTGCTCCCCATATAGATAATTCTGTGAAATCTTCAATGCAAAGATCACAACACCCAACTCTAGATCATGCACGAGATATCTAGTTTCATGTGGCCTTAATTGAAGAGATGCATGAGCCACAACATGTCCATCTTACATTAACACACAACTAAATCCATCCCCTGAAGCATCAATACTAACATCATATGGATGTCCTAGTGTAGGAGATATTAGCATTGGAGTAGTCATCAATCTATGCTTCAACTCTTCAAATGTAGCTTGACAAGCTGGGCTCCAAGTAAAGTTAGCCACCTTCCTCAACAATTGAGTTAAAGGAGATGCTATGTGAGAAAAATGTTCCACGAACCTACGATAATATCTCGCTAATCCCAAGAAAATTTGCACCTCCATTACTAATTGTGGTATCGACCAATCACACATGACTGCACTCTTTTGCAGGATTCATAGAGATACTAGATCCTGACACCACATGTCCTAAGAACTAAATCTCTAACTATCAAAATGAACACTTGGATGGTTGAGCATATAGTTGGCACCCCCTCAAAGTTTGTAAAATCATTTGCAAGTGCTTTGCATGCAATTGCTCATCAAAAGAATATAGTAAGATATCTTCTATGAATACAATCACAAATTGATCTAGGAATGGCTACATCACATTGTTCATAAGGTGCATGAAAACTATTGGTGCATTTGTCAACCCAAAGGGAAGCACCAAAAATTCATAATGGCCATATCATGTTTTGAATGTTATCTTTGACACATCCTATTCATGAACCCACACTTGATGACACCTAGACTTAAGATTAATCTTTGAGAATACATGAGCTTCTTTAAGTTGATCAAAAAAGTCATCAATGCATGGTAGAGGATATTATTTTTCATAGCCACCTGGTTTAGCTACCTATAATCTATGCATAGCCACAAACCCCCATCTTTCTTTTTAACAAATAACTCTAGTTCATCCCATAGTGAGACTCTAGGTTGAATGAGGCCTTTGTCCAGCAATTCCTATAGCTAAATCTTTAGCTCTAGTAGCTCTACAGGAGACATATTGTATGGAGCCTTTGAAATAGGCTCTATACTAGGTTTAAGTTCGATCTGAACTCAATCTCTTACCTTGGTAGCAAACCTAGTAATTCTAACTAGAATACATTAAAGAATTATTAAGCCATAGGAATTTGATCTATCTCCAACATATCTATTTTATATAAGGTAGCTACAAAGCATTCATGCCATTTTTGAAACATCCTATAGTACATTTGAGAGGAGACCAAATCAAGATGCATAGTTCTTGAACAAGTTTGTACCTCAATCAGAGTACCATCAACTACTTGTAGTCTTAGGAGCTTTTGTCGATAGTCCAAGCTAACATTGAACTATGACAACTAATCCATCCCCAAAATCACATCATATACCCCAAGATCCATAACATGAAAACCACTAACCCACTACACACCTTTTACTTTTATTAACATACCTATAAACACCTAATCAACTCAAGTTTCATGACCTCCAACACAAGATACTATGAACCTAGGAGAAAGAAAATGACATACAAGAGCTACATGATGTGCAACTATAGGATCTAGAAAAGAATGGCTAGCATCTGGATTAAATAAAATCAACACATAAAAGCCCAAAATCATACCTATGGTCTCCATCACTATGTTTGGCTACACATCCAATGGTTGGTCTATCAAGGAATACATCCATACATGAGTCCTTTAGTCCCCTCTTCTGGGTTGAGTGACTAGTGCTTGACATCCACCTTGAACTAGAGGTTAATGTCCTTGGCCTTTGCCTTCTCCACTACTGCTTGCTTACTTTGGACACTCCTGAGCTTGATGCCTTGGTTGTCCACATGCAAAATAATTCTGTTAATCCCTCTGCATATGATTAGGTTGGCTACATATATAACAAAAAATAGCTCCACAACCTACTCCAATAGTAGGACCATGAGTGGGTGTTAGGTTCTCTCCTCCATGCCCACAAGCTTTCTTAGAGGGCCTAGGCCTTTTTCTAGATGTTATTCCTCTCTTCTGCCCCTGTTACCTCTCTCTACACATTGTATCTTCCCACTAGCTTCTCTCTAAATCCATGGTTACTCCTCTAGCCTCATCATAGGATGTTAATCTTAGGGGTAATAGGTGATTCTTCAAAGATCACATTCAACCATGAACAAATTTGTTTGCCCATGCCTAAGCATTTTTTTGCATATATGGTACAAAGCTCAGAGAAATGAGCATCATACTTCACCACAGACCAACTACCCTGATACAAATAATAGAACTCATCCTCCTTGGCTTGTGCATATTAGGTAGGCATATAACGGGCTCTAAAAAATGTTAGAAAATCATCTGCCAGTCCATTCCTTGGCTTGCTCTTCAATCATCCACCAATGCTAGGTAGTACCAACTAATTGATAGACTTCCAAGTGAGTCTGCTAGCCCAATGAATAACCCATCAAATCAAAAGCCTTTTGCAATTCCTCCAACCATTCTGTAGCTATATTAGGATCCCCAGTGCCATCAAATTTAGGAGGTCCTAACTTCCAAAACTACTCTACCAATTTCTTATTGATAGGTTGCCTATTTGATTCTCCTGAGCCTCCACTACAACTATTACTTTCCACTTCCCTAACAATGGGAATGGGAGCATCACTAGCTACAACATGCTACTGTAGGATCTATAATAATTGTTGTATAAGATTTGGTTGCCTATTTGCAAGAGCAATGCTAGATGTTTGAGGAGGCTGCTCTTATCCATCATTAGATGCTTTTGATTTTCAGGCCCCATCAACATCATGCCCATGTCTATTATACATATTTGTAACTTGAAATCACAAATGGATGAGTACCCCAACCATCATACAACATTAGAACCCATCATATAACATTAGAGTAAACTAGCTTTGATACCACAATGTAACACCTTGCCCTAGCTAGGGTAGGGTGATGCCTAGCATCAATAGTAATCTATCAATGAAAGCATGATAAACTAAAAAATAATTATGTGTAGGAATAAGTTATATTAAGGAAGGTCAAACTGCATAAAAATTTCATGTCTACAAAAACCAAAAATTTGCACTATTCTCAAAGGATATAGAAACACATAAACATCATCATCACATATATATGAGCACAAAGAGTTTCCTACAATTATACATAGGCCATATTCCTGTACATGGAAATATATAATGACCAAGCCTTGAAGGATGTTTCCACCTCTACTCTCCCTCTTTGTGCTCATCTGGTCTCTTGTGACTTCCACCTGTAATTAAAAAAAGCCAATATACAACTCAGTGGGAAGCCTTTACACTTCCCCTGCTAGATGGTCAACAAGTGCTACATTGGAGGAGAGGAGTGGGATACAAGGAAATTTGCATTACTTTTTAGTTTTGTGCATGTTAAGAGAAACTCACGAACACACACATATCACACATAACACTAGCATAATCATTATTGAAGAGGATAGATGGCTATCGTACAATCATGGATAAAACCATAGTCAAACATAATCTATCATTTGTTCATTACACCACAACACATGCCTTTCCACTATCATGTCCATGTAATCATACCTATGCTAGACCATTAAATAATCCATGACTCACACAATCATAATCCAATCATAATATATGCTATTAATGATATGACTCATAAATTGATACTATCATATATATAGCCCATGTGGTCACTGGCATATCCACACTTAGTGTAGCATGTGAAATGTTGCCATGAGCACTCATAACAACCATTGCTTTTAGGTCTTTTATTTAGCCAACTAATGCTAGGATCCATCAACTTATGACCCATAACCACTAGCCTTCTGGAGGACTGGGGATAGGGATAAACACACCTATGTCATGTACTAGTTGTAGGGATGAACACACCTATGTTCTTCCACTCTCAAGATGAGGCTTGAGACAAGAGCCTTAGTGATGCATCATAGTGAAGGTCAATCCATACTACCTTCAAGGTGCCTCATCACCAATCGGTCCACACCCTCATGCTAGCACCACCCATCAACAACTGTCATAAGCATTGTTACGAAGACATGTACACATTCCAGCTACCTTAAGCCAACAGATGTCATAAACATAATACATCCAAACAAACATAATAGAATCACATATAACCATACCTAATAGTCACAATCATTCCATGAAAATAACACCACAATTCAACAAAACAACATTAATACCATGATATGATAAAAAGTACCATATTTCTTGAACTGCATGTAATTCTACACAAATGACTGCTATAATAACCTTAAAAATGATATATGTCCAAAGAAAAAACCAATAACATGATTAGAAGTTTCTTCCCAAAATGATCTCAATGATACTAATTTCCCCTAAATCGGACTTCTGAAAGCAAAGTTATGCGTGTTCAAAGTTTGATTAATAAAATAATAATTAATAATCTTTAATTACTTCTAGGAAGGGTTAAAACTCCCAAAAATGCTCATGCCATAATAGGTCCCAAAAATATACTATTCCCATCATACTAGCCTCATCAACATCACATATCATATGCCACAAGTCCACATCATACCATACATCACATATATATTAATAAACAATTTGTAACCAAAATTATACAAATTCAAGAAATATTCAAAATAAGATGCCTAAGCTCAATTTTTGAGCTATCCACCCCACATGCCCACATTGCATAATCATACATACTAATTGAGCATAATAATACAAAGAAAAGGTAAAGACAACCCACCAATTACAATTGTTGGGGTGGAAAGGCCAAAATAAGTAGAAAACCCTAAAAAATTTAGTAGGAATTTGTTTCACTTTAAACAAGTTCCACACCCACGTAGATATGACCACAATAATCCCAAATCTAGGTTTAAAGTAAGTAAAAACTGTCCACAAAGATTAAAGATCTAGAAAAATGAGGAAAATAGAAGAAAATTGCAGAAAAGAGAAGAGAATAAACATAACCATCATTTTTGTTTCTAAAAAAAATGAAATAGACCCAATTTTTATGCATACATTATGGTAAAGGTGGTTAGTCCCTTTTTGTTTAAAACAAAAAAAGGAAGGTCATAACCATTACTTTTGTTTAAAGAAATAATGTAAGCCCATTTTTTTTTTGCCCACATGCTTCACCTCATGTGCATAAACAAATGTTACCTATTTTAGTTTATATTTGTTTTTAAACTAAATTTTTTATATAAGTTTAGTTCTTTTATCTATTCCCCAACTAATACCTTGCATTTCAAATGTGCATAACAATCACACCAAGACTTCAAATGAAAATCCATTTGACCCTACGAGATCCTTATCAAACACTTTACACATTCACATGCTAAAATCGTACCCAAGCATCACACAACATAGTGCTATTGTTCAGATGCATAAATACTAAAATTTCATATAAAGCTTAAATGCATACCAAATAGGTGCTCTTGTACCCCAATCCAACACCCCTACTAGCAACCTCACCTATCTAACACATCACATAAGGCTAGTGTACATAATCACATTAGTTAAGCATGTTAAGACATCATAATTGTAACATAAAGATGAAGCCTCATAACATATAAAATACATTTATATTAAATTAACTCATCCTTGACAACCCACCTGGACTCCACACATAATGGCTAAATTGAAAGTGTATGACCATACCTAATGTATTTAGATGGGATGTAACACTTAGTCTCATCACTACTTACTGGTAAGCTTGTTAGCAAGTTGTGGTGGGACCTAAGAATATTTGTACTTATATGCATATTCATTTGTGCATATAGAATAGTGGTATGATAAATTTAATTTTTATTTTATTTAAACATGTGTTCTTGGGTCCCACACCTACCTACCAAGACCTGATAACAAGACGAGGTTATCATTGTTCCCTTTATGTAATTAAAAAGCCTATGATGTGGTAGGTGAGGGCATGGATATGTATGATGCAAATGTTTTATTGATGTACATGGATAATGTGTTGTCATGCACACGGATGTGTTTCATCTTGACATGCATGCATGCTCATGTCGACCATTATGGAATGTGAATCGTACATCCTTGCATCTCTTAGAACTTTGATGTGGTGTGACTCGCACCCTCTCATAGTTCCAATTGGAAAGCACCAAGACCATCTAGAAGGGAACAATTGCTTGTCATTTCATGCAACCGGAAGGGAGATGATCATCTGGAAGGTAGAAGATCAACTGGAAGGTACTAAGACCTTCTGGAATGAAAGAATTGGTTGGAGATGATGTCTTCTGGAAGACAGAGAGTCATTCAATAGCAAAGTATAGGTCAACTGCAAGCATGTGCTACAAGCACCCTCTCGCAATCCCTACCATAAGGAACTCAAAGCTTCCATTAGGGAACAATTTCTTGGAGATTGTGGCTTTTGGAAGATAGAGCATCATCCAATTGTAAATTGAGCTAAAGTATGGGGTGGTGTAATTAGCACCCTCCCGCAATCCCAATTAGAAGGCTTTAAAGCCATCCAGAAGGGAACAATTTCCTATACTTTCATGCAATCAGATGGAAGATGGTCATCCGGAAAGTGAAAGATCAACTGGAAGGTACTAAGACCTTCTGGAAGGGAAGAATTAGTTGGAGATGATGGCTTTTGGAAGGTAGAGGACCATCTGGTAGCAATGTAGAGGTAAACTGTGAGCACATGCTAGTAGCACCCTTTCATAGTTCCTACTAGAAGGCACTCAAAGCTTTCGATAGGGCACAATTGCCTAGAAATTGTGGCTTCCAAAATGTAGAGCTTCATTTGGCTACAAATTAAGCTAAACTATGGGATGGTGTGAGTCACATCCTCTTACAATCCCAATGAAAAAGCACCAAAACCATTTAGAAGGAAACAATTTCTTATCATTTCATGTAACCAGAAGGGAGATGATCATCTGGAAGGTACTAAGACCTTTCAGAATGGAGGAATTGGTTGGAGATGATGGCTTCTGGAAGGCAGAGGGTCATACAGTAGCAAAGTAGAGGTAAATTGCGAGCACATGCTACTAGCACCCTCTCATAGTCCCTACTAGAAGGCACTTAAACCTTCTGGTAGGGAACAATTGCTTAGAGATTATAGCTTATGGAAGGCATAGCATCATCCAATTGCAAACTTAGCTAAACTATAGGGTAGTGCGAATAGCACCCTCTAGTAATTGCAATCGAAAGGATTTGAAACCTTTAAAAAGGGAATAATTGCTTGTAATTTCTTGTAATTGGAAGGGAGATGGTCATCTAGAAGATGGAAGATCAAAATTTGGTTGGAGATGGTGGATTTCAGAAGGTAGAGGATCATCCAGTAGTAAAGTAGAGGTAAACTATGAGCACGTGCTACTAGCATCCTTCCACAGTCCTTTTTAGAAGGCACTCAAAGCTTTTGGTAGGGAATAATTGCTTAGAGATTATGGCTTCTGGAAGGCAGAGCGTCATCTAATTATAAGTTGAGCTAAACTATAGCATGGTGCAACTAGCATCCTTTTACAGTACCAACTAGAAGGCTCCAAAACATTTTGGAAGGGAATAGTTACCTGTAATTTCATGAAACTAGAAGGGAGATGATCATCTGAGAGGTGAAAGTTCAATCAGAAGGTATTAAGACCTTCCAAAAGTTAGAGGATCATCTGGTAGCAACATAGAGGTAAACTACGAGCACATACTACTAGCACCCTTCTACAATCCTTACCAAAAGGCACTCAAAGCTTCTAGTAGGGAACAACTACATAGATATTGTAACTTTTGAAAGGCAGATGATCATCTAGTTGCAAGCTATAACTAAACTACGAGGTGGTGTGATTAGCATCCTTTTGTAGTCTAAACTAGAAGCCTCCAAAACCTTCCAGTAGGGAGCAATTGCTTGTAATTTCATGCAACTAGAAGGGAGATGGTGATCTAGAACACCAAAGATGAATCAAAAGGCATTAAGACCTTCTAAAAGGAAAGAATTGGTTGGAGATGGCTTCTAGAAGATAGAGGGTCATTCGGTAGCAATGTAGAGGTAAACTGCATGCATGTGTGAATAATTTCTTGGAGATTGTGGCTTCTAAAAGGTAGAGGATCAACCAACAGCAAGGTCTAGTGCACAATAGCATCCTCCAAAAGGTATAGGGTCATTTGGAAGGTATTCAAACCTCTAGTAGGGAATAATTTCTTAGAAACATCACTTGAACTAGACTTCTAAAATGTTTCGTGCCTTTAAGTAGGCCAAAATTACAAGAGGTTTTCATCTTTCGCCTAAACCCTAAAGTAATGCAATGGTTTAATGCTAATGTAACATAATGTTTAAATTAACATCTAACATTAAATCTTAAATGAAAATCACATACTTTGTCTAATAATAAACATGAAAACTTTTATGATTCCTATTCCCTTTCTTAGGTTTCCTAGTTATCATACTTAACTTTCATGTAATGACTATTCATAAATTTTTCAATTAAATACTAAGTTTACAACACAAGTGATGGTATCCCAAGAGATTTCTGTGCCTTGGGTGATTATGTTTTAGTCTTGGCTTTTATACATTCTTAGTTGTTTCGATTTATTAGACATGAATAATTTTACGATTTCTAATGTCATACTAAGTTTTCCAACTCAACATACTTAACTATCATCCAATGACTATTCATAACTTTTAAAATTAAGTACTAAGTTTACAATAGAAGTGTTGGTATCTTAAGAGGTTATTCTACCTCAAGTATTAATTTATAGTTTTTGTTATTATATGTTTAGGTTATTTTAAAATGCTATGATTAGAATGTATTTTTGTTGTAATTGTGTGAGATTGCTACTTTCAGTAGCTCATACTTTTTGAAATGTGAGATGGTGCTTCTCGTAGGCCCTTGTAACATACAGATCAAATTGTGAGTAGCAACTTTAATGAGTCACAATTTTTTTTGATTGCCTTGACGAGGCCTCGTTGACGCATACAATGCATCAACGAGGCCTCGGTGATGTAGTGTCTATATTTGGCTATAAATATGCATCCACTAGCTGCATTTATGGTAATAGAGATTAAGTAGCAGCGAAGCTCATGTAGTTTGTTCATTTGAAAGTTAGAATTTTTCTCCCAAGTGCTCGTAGTAGGAGTCATTGAGTGTACGAATCTTTATTTGAGCATTGTTATACATGAGCATGATAGTGTGTGCACCAATAAAGATGAGCTTTCTGATAAACCTTGTAACACTTTGGATAGATTAAATATTTTATTTATGCATTTAATGTTTACAATTATTTATTAAATATTTTCTAGTAATTAAGTTAATGAAGCAATTAAGTAAGATAGATTAAACACATAAGTATGATCGCTTCGAGTGTAACACGTATTTGCTTGGTAATCCCAGTAGTGTTATTGCTTGGTACGCCCAGTAGTGTAGCGCTTGGTAACCCAACAGTGGATATGTAGGTTTAGGATGTGTACAAAAGGTAGGAATGGATGCTTATGTTGGGACTAGTAAGATGCTAGTTAATTAGTTAATCCAATTACTTTTATTCCCATTTGAACACCAAACCATAAAATATAAAATGATAAAAATCAGATGCCTCAATTACACTTAACCATATTAGTGCACGTCACAAGTGTAATTGGGAAGACAACGATTGACCTTAAGGAAAAGATTCACTTCCTAGAAGATTAGTGTACCAAAAACTACAAAGTTTGTAGAATTTGACTGGATCACACATGAATGCTTGTGATTCATATGGTTGAACATAGGGGTACCTCATTGCTCATCATTGGTGTCGTTTCTAGGGACTTTGTTTCTTGAAACATGCACTATCTAAGATTAGTAAATATTATTCATATTGTTGGATGAACTCAAGGTCAACATCACTCTCAATGACATATAAACTACTGGGCACACTAATAATTTTATTTGTTTTACAAAATGTCTTATTCTTTCCACAAGTGCAAAGATGTCAAACTACAGGTCCTACAAGAGTGCAAAGTGGTATATACTCATCTAGATGAGATGTATTGGACTTCATCTTTATCCTACATTAGGATGAATAACTATGATGGTGTGATATGGAGGGTAACATTTTCTTGCCTCCTGATAGATTTGTGCCTAGCATGTTGTTTCAAACCCTTAAAAAGTTTGGCATCATAGATCTTCACGAGGAATACGTTGTGAATGGTTATGACACTCAAAACTGCTATCCCATTGAAACATAACACAAGTGAGATCGACGTTAGGAGAAGCTCGATGAGGCTACGAAGGGGAAACATTTTACTAATCCCTTGTTCCTACTAGATTAAGATGATAATGAGGATCATTCCTTTGAAGGTTCCCAACATGAAGATTCTCTACCCCCTATTATTGATGATGAGGGTGTGACTCTGAACCTATGATCTACTACTATTTATAACTTAGGTTTAAGAAAAAGTGACAACCAAGGTAGGGACTCGAGATAAGATCACAATAACAAGGGATCTAAGGATGGTGGTCGTAATGAACCAAAAAGTGATGGTAGGCACCACAGTGGTAGTGTTGGTCCACCTTCCTCTTCACCATTTTCATCTCAGTTCGAGCATTCCCCTTCCTCTACTGGTTCTCATAGAAGCTACTGTTGAAATAATCATGATGAAGGTGATTAGCAAGATAACAATGACTATGAAGGCCACCAAGATCGAAGGGGTGGCCAAAACCATCATTAACATCATCGACATAGTGATGATGATGACCCTCTATTAGCGACTCAAAGTATGCTTAACATTATAGAGGTAGTTAGAATTCCAACTAGGCATATGAAAGATAGTAGGATAAAGTGCTTAGACATGAATAATATCCCAAGATTTGAGGGGGGATACAATTCTAATCTACAAACACATCTACAAGCTTTCCATGATGCCTATGCCTTACAGAACATAGATAAATGAATGGGAAAACTCAAGCTCTTCCCTAGGATACTCATCAAGAAAGCTAAAAGCTAGTACCGATATTTAGAGCTGGAATCTATCCATACATGGAGTATCATGTTAGAGTTATTTAATGATAAATATCAGATGTACTCCAGAGTGTCTAATCTAAGAAGGCAAATCCAAGGCTAGAAACAAGGAACACATGAACCCTTAGATGCCACCATGGATAGATACTATTCACTCTTACATCGATGCCCTAGCCATGGTTATTCTCAAAGGGAACAACTTCGCCACATATAGATGGGCTTAGAGTAGAAACTATAAGAACTCTTGGGGTTTATGCCCAAGGGAGATTGTCTGAACTAAGAGCTCATCAGATCCAAAGACTAATTGAGAAGGTAGTAAAAGAAGAAGGTGAGCTACAAAAAAGAGAAAGTACAGAACAGTATAATAGGGATCCTTCCATTAGGAAATAGGAGATTCAATTTTGTGATGAGGAGGAGTCACTGCTCGATGAAGTAGTGAACAAGAAAACTTTGCCCATCCAAAAATCTATTTCTAATATTTTGGCAAAGGTTGATAAATTATGGAACTCTCTGGATGAAAAATTTTAAATTTCTATAAATATTACTAAAGAATCCAAAGAACAAAATAATTATCATAATTGTAAGAGGTGAAAAGAAGCTAAACATGCCTACCAAAGAGGTAAGGGCAAAGCTGCAGCCATAGAAGAAGTTATGAAAACCAACTCTGATGATGAAATCGATTGTGACATTTGTCAATATGAACATCCATAGGGTTGTTACCTTGTGGTGTCACACTTACAAGAGTTTGGGGTGTATGCATTGAATCCTCGACTAGCACTTAGGCAAGAACCTAGATGATTACCTTATCCTCAACGCAACTCAAGGCAGTTCCACCAATAATAACAAGTTTACTATCCAAGTGAATCTTCTTCACAACCTTATGAATAGTATCAACAATGGTACTAACCACAATCATGGGGAATGCCACCACTAAGGTACTAATATCCTTATAGGTAACTAGATTCATATGGGTACTATGTTCAACAACCCATCTTTCCAAGAAGTTCTACAAGTCATACCTCATTTACCCTCTAGAGTACCACCGAACACATTCATCATCTGCTCAAGGGAAGAATCGATATCCATACCACCCTCCACATCTATTTGCATACACATCTTTGCCTTCAACCTATTTACCTCCTACTCCATCCATGCAGGGTGAGATTCCTTCACAGCTGTAACAATGAAGCACTACAAGGGTTGTACATTCATTACCAGCTTTCCAAGTAAGTGGTTTGGACAATTGTTTTCTTTTGACCTAATAGTCCTCTTCAATCCTCACAACCTATTTTGGCTGATCATTTTTCATCTCCAACACCCTCATCCTTTGCATGAAATACCTTCAAGTGCCCTTTAAAATAAGTGCTGCCTCAGATTCACACTACAGTGCTAACTCATGCTATTTCTAACTAGATCAATGCTGGAAATCTTTCCATGAAAAGATTTGACCCAGAAAGTCCACTTATTTACCTACAGATTGCTGAACATGAACCATGCAAGGCTCTTCTTGACTCTGGTTCTAGAGTTAATCTCATCTCTTATGACATGTATAAGGCCTAAAAGCTACCTCTCAAGAAGACCAACATCCATCTGGAATTGGCAGATCAGTCAATTACTATCCCTCTGGAACTAGTAGAGAATAGTGTGACCATAGTTTGTGGGTAGTCCTATCCTATTGATTTTATGGTGATCAAGGTTGAAAACTGCAAAAGTGACTTCCCCATCATTACGGAAAGAGCTTGGTTAAGCACGGTCAATGCACGTATGGAAATAAGGGATCTTTGGTTGGAAATATCCAAAGAAAATGAATTGGGCAAGATAGAGAAAAAGTGTATTCCATGCACCACATACAGTGATAATGGGTGCAATTTTATGGAAAAGATTTGGTCCATCAAAAGTACATACATTAAAGCATGCAATTAGTGTGCACAAGAAAGCAATATTCAAAAGTGTTTGTATGTAGCAACCATAAAAAAAGAGGGTACATAGTGGTTGATAGCTAACTCAAATAGCAGCATATTATGCATGGAACCAACTAAGAGCCTAACATGTACTTATGTTGAAGGCATGGAAAAAATTAAACAAGTTCATTTCCAACTCTTTGATGAAGATGATGATACCTATTGGGGAAAGTTGGAAATCTCTAATAAGTTCAAGTAGGAGCCCCTAGAGCTAAAAAATTTATCAGCCAATATGGAATATGCATTTTTAAACAATGGTAAACTGGTAATAATGAATGCTAAACTTGCTCTTGAACAATAGGAAAAGCCATTAAATGTGATTAAAAAATGACCAACAACCTTTGCTTAATCATATCCTGAGCTAATAGGAATCAATCCAAGGATATGCTAGCATCACATTTACACTAATCCAACCATGAACCCTAGAAGGAAAACATAGAGGCAATTGAACCCAATTGAAGCAAATCATCAAAGAGGAAATTGAACAACTCCTCAAGGTGGGGTTCATCTATCTGATTGTAGATAGTGAGTGGGTTAGCCCATTAGTAATTATGCTAAAGGAAGGCAGAAAATGGTGCGTGTGTGTTGACTTTAGGCTATTGAATATGATAACATTTAAAGATCATTTTCCATTACCATTTGTGGATCAAGTGTTGGATACCATATCTGGGCATTGTTATTATAGCTTCTTGGATGGTTATAGTGGCTATAACCAAATCCAAATTGTGCTAGAAGATTAGGCCAAGACAACATTCACAAGTCCCTATGGGACTTGTGCATATTGTAAGATGCCATTTAGTTTGTGCAATGCCTCTGCAACATTTCAATGCTTGGTCCTTAGTATTTTCCAACAACAGATTGGTAGTGTTGTTTAAGTCTTCATATATGACTTTTCCATCTATGGATCTACATTTAAGTAAGCCTTGGAGTGCCTTGAGCAAGTATTGAAGAGATGTGTTGAAACAAACTTACGGCTCAACTAGCAAAAGAGTCATCTCATGGTCCAAGAAGGCATTGTGCTAGGACATTGAATTTCACAAAAAGGAATTTAGGTAGACCTAGAAAGGATAAGGATCATCCAAGGAATAACACACCAAATAGAGATAGTTAAAGATGTTTGGTCATTCCTTGGACACATTGGCTACTACTAGTGATTCATAAATAATTTCTCTAAGATTACAAAACCATTGGTAGAACTTACAAAGAAAGATGCATCTTTCATTTGGACTAAGGAATGTGAACATGCATTCCAATAGTTAAAAGAGAAACTCATAGAAACACCAATCCTATAAGTACCAAACTAGTCTAGATCCTTCCACATCATGATGGATGCATCTAACTATGCCTTGGGAGTAGTGCTCATGCAAATGGACAATAAGAAATGTTCATACTACATCCACTATGCGAGTAGAAGCATTGTGGAAGCATAGTTAAATTACACCACCATGGAAAAAGAAATAATGGCTATGGTGTATGCTTTGGAAAAATTCAGGCACTATGTGCTTGGCTACAAAGTATTTGTGCATACAGACCATAGTGTAATCCACTTCCTTATAAATAAGACAATGATGAGCCCTCATGTCATATGGTGGCTCATGATCTTGCAGGAATTTGATCTCACAATGTTAGATTGAAAAGGAATTGAGAATATGGTCACTAACCACCTCTCTCACTTAATATGGGATAATAAAGAGAAGGAGAGCCTACTCTCTAATCAGTTTCTAGAAAAACTCCTCTTTATAGGAGTAATAAATGAATAAACACCTATGGAAATAACATGGTACAATGGCATCCTCACCTACCTTCTCACTCAGGAGATGCCACAAGATCTTGACTGTAGATAGAAGTAATAATTTCTTCAGCAGGCCAAATATTTCATAGATATCAATGGGCACCTCTACAAGGTATGTGCTAATGGTTTGATTCATGGTGTGTCCCTGATGAAGATTAACTACACATTCTCCAAGATGATCACAAAGGGCCTTGTGGAGGCCACTATGTAGGAAGATGCATGACCATAAAAATCGTGATGACAGGATACTGTTGGCCTATAATCTTTAGGGATGCCCACTAGTTTGTCAAATCTTTTGAACGTTGTCAATGAGATAGGGGGATGATCACTTACATGGAAGGTCCTCAATAATGAATTTACCCACTAGAACCTTTTGAAATATGGGGTGTTGGCTTCATGGGTCCCATCACACCCATGTCCAATGAAAAGGCATATATTATTGTAGTAGTTGACTACTACACAAAATGAATAGAAGTAGAAGTTGTTACTAATTGTACATCATCCATTGCTGCTAAATTTATACAACAAAATATTGTAAATAGGTTTGGGATGCCACATTCACTAATTTGTAATCATGGAACTCATTTTATAGGTGCCACTTTTAGAAAGTTACTGTAATGCCTAGGGGTTGAACATAAATTAACAACACCCTACCACCTTTGAGCTAATGGTCAAGTAGAGGTAAGCAATTGGAAGATCACAAAAATACTAACACGGAGCATTAGAAAATATAGGAAAGATTGGAGTACAAAACTTAACAATGTCCTTTAGGCTTACCACTCAACATGGAAACTTCCTATTGGCTATTCTCCCTATGAGTTGGTGTAAGAAAAACTTCCAATGCTCCTGATTCAATTCGAGCTCTGTACACTCTCAACATCTTGTGATTTGAATCTTAACCTTAGTCTAGCACAAAAAGAAAGATTAATCACCCTAAATGTGCTAGATGAAAATCGATTAGTGGCCCTATCTTTGAATGAGATGCATAAGGCATTTAGCAAGCAATGTCATGATCTCAGAATTAGGAAAATAAAATTGCAACTAGGACATAAGGTCCTCTATTGGAACCCCACACATGTACCCCAAAAGGAAAATTTTCAAACATTGTGGGAGGGACCTTATTAAATTGATAAAGCCTTTTTCTCTCGGGCCATGTTGATCTAAAAGCTTGAAAAACTAAATAAAAAGTAGTTGGTCAACATCCAATAAGTAAAACCTTTCCTAGGGCTAAGATAGGCTAGTGCAACTACCACCTTAATGGATGGACAACCATGTTCCATATTTTGGATCTCCTCCTTCCAACTCAATTGTGGGGGATATGGTAATCCATGCTAACAATCTATATGGCTTCTTAGTTTTTATACTTTTTGTTTTCTACACTTTTGTTTTTGCAAGTTATTTATTTTACAAATTTTTGATTTTCAAATTTTTCTAATTTTACACCATCATTAGTACCTTTGAAATTTTCTTGACTATGTTATAGTCTCTTATATATTTTACTTTGTTTTATTTTGTTCAAGTGTGATATTTACTTATTTTTGCTAATAAATNAATGACATGGACTCACTGCTTGTTCCATGAAAAATAAACCATGTCAA
>MNCI01002801.1:329821-390926 GCA_015680685.1 Gnetum montanum
AAAATTTTAATCCATTGGTAACCTTGGTAGTTCTGGAATTAGGAAGGATTCAAAGGTTTGTAAAGGATGTGATTTGAAGGGGACTCAATACCCTTTGTACTCTTCTACTTGCTTGAGTGCTTGAGTGTTTTTCATGGACTTCTCATCGTTCCATACCAACCACTAATAGAAAGTCAAATAAAGTCTTTACATGGTGTTGTTTCCATCCAAAGAAAAAGAAAAAAGAGATGAGAATTCAAAGCACATCCCTTAGACCCTATAAATGAATAAGTCCTTGCATGGTGTGGTTCCCATTTCAAGAAAAATGATGGGAATTCAAAGCACACCCCTTGGACAAATAAATGGGCTACAAGCACTAGTTATGGGACTAGAACGACATGCACCTATGCTTGGAGGTTTGCTCTAACTAAGGCCCTCTCTCACTTCCTACTTCTCTCTTTTCTTCTCTTTATGGAATGGTGGTTATTTTTTGGAGGCACTCTTGTCTCATGTGGGTGGATTGGTCTTAGGGTGTTGATGTAAAGTCACTGAAAGTGGTTGGTTTTGGTCTAGATTGAGGATGGGTTTTCCCAGGTCATTTTAAACACAAATTCCACAAGGGACTTCTTATGACATCAATTTGAAATTCCATTCCACCTTCTCTATCATCCATCTATGCTACCATAACTCACCTCACTGCTAGGTTCTATGTTATGGTCTATGTCTTGGTTTGATGCATTTGAATTCTTGGATAGATTCCTTTTGGTTGGCCCTTAACTTTTCATAACCATTAATTGACTATGGGGCTCATGGACTCCTTAGTTGAGGTCATGTAAGGGCAACAAGGGCATGAGCTTGCTATGGGGAGATCCCACTTGCATAGCTTTTGGTTTGATTAGTTAAGGTTCCTTACCTTTGACATTGCTGCAATCTAATCTTTTGCATATTCTATTATGTATTCTGCTCTATGCTCCTTAACCTTTTATTTCATTCATTCCTTGAATCATTTTTTCTTCATTTTTTCAAATTTATGAGCTCCAACAACCTCTTCTCATATTTTCATATTGTTCTTGGCCTTTTAAGCTTTCATTTGATCCTAATTTCATCCAAAAATTCTTTGTATATTATAAGTTTGACCAAAGTCAATGGTCATCTATGGTGGTCAATAACTATGTTGATGAGGCCTCATCGATGTACCTGACCACATCAACAAGGCCCCATTGATATAGTACATACATCCTATATATACCACCATGCACTTAGAAATTTTTGACATTTTCCTCATAACACATGGGAATTTTTCACAATTTTTCAAAGCCCAAAACCTTCTAAAGCCCTTAACTTCCCAACCATTTATTCAAATCACTATGTTCTTTGACCCTGCACTTACTAGAGGTAAGCTCTTTATCATGGGCATCACAAACTTGAAGGTTTCCAATGAATTTTTTTTTGAAAATTTTTCTAACTTCCCCAAAGGGTTAATAAACTTAACATGTACAAATATCAAATTTTTCAAGAGTTAACCCTTTCAACAACCTCTGGGATAATTTAGTGACAATAAGACATGAATAAAATGATAAGTGGAGTAATTAAATCAACCATAATCACAACTTAGCCAAGTGTAACTATCCTAACGAGATAAAGGTATCCCAATTGCTTCATGTTACACAATGATTGCTAACCCATGATCTCATTGTGATTACAGATGGCACTAAAATCAAAACGCCTATAGGAAGGAGAACCCTCTTAACTAGGGGAGAAGTGGCCCAAAGCTGAAAGGGGCCAACAAAAATAAGCCTAAGAACCACTAGAGGTACCCCATGCTATAGGACCTCTTTGTGAGAAGCTCAAAGTAGAATCTATTCAACAAATTCTAGAAAAAGAAGTGCCCATCAAACAATCATAGTGAGGAGAAGTTCCTAGACCTATGCCAAGGCTTGAAGTCACTTTGACTCAAGCATACTTGACATTATCAAGTCTTGAGAAATCCAACAATCAGTTCTTTAGGAAATCAACTTCAAACATTTTTAGAGAAAGCTCTAGTAGATATCAAGACTCAATTGTAAACCTCTTCCATGTGGCTAATCATTATATCTAGTGGGAAGTGATACATGGGAGAGACATCTCTTTTAGAGTAATCGAAGGCTAGGGTCCACTGTCAAAATCAAGGACATTCAAGTGTCCTACTTGGCCAAAGCTATCACGCAGGCACTAGGGTTGCCTAACATTGGAACACAGTTGGCAGAGTTATCAACAAAAGGTGATCTTGAGGCAAAAAAGGAGTAGAATCAGTGATGCTACAACATGGATCGTAAGGAGTATGATACGCTCACATCGATGGAGTGCATTTATTTTAAAATTGCAATCTATAACCTCAACCCAATGGTGAGGCCTAGCAACGTGACTACCTTTTTAGCTTGAGCATATGTCACTCTAAGAGAAAATTTTTTTGTCAACCTTCCACAACTCATCTACTTAGAGATTGAAAAGTACTTCAAGGGAAAGAAACATAGAAGGAAAACCCTACCCTTTCCATTCCTCATTTAAAAACTTTGCAAAAGGGTAAGAATCATCTGCTACTCAAATGATACAATTAGGCATACTCTTTTAGCCTCATGGTTTGAAATCATGAAAGACAAGATGGCAACAATGACCTAAGAAGAGGAGTAGTTGCCACCACTGCCCACTCAAGAAACAATGTTGGAAGCCTGTGTGACCATTAAGTGCTTGCACAAAATTCAAGAGAAGATTTTGACTGAGAAAAAGCAACATGTAGGAATGAGTGGTTTCAATCCATCTGTATACTGATCAACAATGAGTCACCTTAATGAGGTGGCTCGAATAGTCAACTAGATGGAGAGGAGTGGACCAATTTTCTCTGCCCAATGAATGTAGTTGCCTACGAGGTCAAATCCCAATGCCTAAGAGTTAACAATGTCCTTATCTCAATACCATCTATTCCCAAAAATCTTTGGGAATGCCACCACTTTCTCAATGCATTTGGAGGAAGGCAAAGGGGTAACTATCCTAGTGATGTAGTACTAAGGGTAGGAAATAGTGGTTGAAGCTGTTGTTAACCATGTCGCTGAAGCATCAAATGCACATGCGATGTCTATACTAGACATATTTGCACTTCAAGATGTGCATACACATGCAGGCATAATCAATAGGAAGTTGAACATAGCCCAACATGAAGAATTATTGAATTGATTGGTAGGGACTAGGCAACCAATTTCGGATATCTTTGATTTTTTGAAAAACATCATCGTAACCCAGTCAGAGTTGTTGGATGCAAGGGGCAAGTGTATCATTCTAGGGATGCAACTTGAAATGACTCAAGCACAAAATCAATGCTTGGCTAAACTAGGTACCTGCCTTGCTAATCCTACAATTCTCAACCTAGCAATAATAAGAGATGAAGTTTTCCAATAGCTTCAGGAACAATTTAGAAAAGCTGAGGAGGAGGCAGTAATAGCCATCTTTAACCAGTTCATAGTAGAAGCAAAAATGTATTCAATATAGAAGGACTTGGTTTTGACTACATAGAATCATCACCTATGCAATGTTGATGCCCAGAAGGAACAAATGCAATAATATATTCATCAATAGTAGAAGTATCTTGTTAGGGTGAACACTGAATTAAGGAGATTGACCATAGAGAATTGAAATTTGTCAATGAAGAAAGTTTATGCCTTGTGCCCAAAGTCTACCATCAAGATCACAGGCTAGAAGAATGAGGCTCTTAATTTGAAAAATGTAAAGGATCATTATAGGGACCAAGTTGACCTAGAGAAGGAAGTCAATGTGAAACACATCCAAATGGCAAAGGCAAAAATAAATGAAGCCCTCAAGCAACTCTAGCAAGGAAGATAAGTTTGGTAGTCCATCATTGATGGGATTGATGCCTAAAATAAAGTAGAGATCCACCTAAAGGTGTTGCAAATTGAAAAAATGATAGACTACATGGAGTTGTCCAATATTCATTATGAAAACTTGGTAATGCTGATTGCCAGACAGCTGTGATTAGAGTTGGAGAAACAAGTGGCTAGCTCATATTTGTTATATGAGACAGAGTTCAAGCATCATAAAGAGACCAAGTAAAAGCTTGAGATTATGAATGCTAAACTCAAAATTGTTAGAGCACAGTTCATAGATTAATGATCAATTGCTGAGAACTTGGCCAAATGGATGAATCATTACCATGAGTCGAAGGACACAATTAGAGCATTTGACATTGAACATAAAAAAGTTACTACTTGGTTCATTAACATAAAGGAGTTTTTTCTAGCAATCCCATGTCCCTAGGATGTGCTTGTCCAACCCACATTGGTGAAGCCACATGGATGGTGCATGATCCCAAAAGTAATTGAGAGAAAATGAAAGCACTGTTGGATGCTTTCTGCCTCTTGCTAGAAGTTGCAGCAACAAGAAGATAGTCACTACCACCTCAACCACTGCCCATGTGTGAAGCTAGTGAAGGTCCCTCAAAACCTTAGGAGCCACCACCACTTGGGACTGTCAGATCTTCTTGATCAAAATTTATGCCATCAAGGAATGTGCTGTCCAATTTTGAAGAGTTGTGTCACAGTGTTCAATTTTTTGTTCTAAAAATCATCATTTTTGTAATGTTTTGATCCATATACCTTGGCACTCCATTTTTTATCAAGTTAGTCTATTTTATTTGTGAAATGTCAATCAATAATCCCATACCTTTCCAGTTTTGTGAAAGAACTCAAGGACAAGTTTTCATTCAGTTGTGGGTGTATGAGGAGTCGTAGTTTTGTCAGCTGCATCGACAAGGTTCTGTCGATGAAGTGCTTATATTCGTCTATAAATATGCATCCATGAGCCACATTTATGGAAATAGAGATTTAGTAGTAGCAAAGCTTTTATAGTTTGTTCATTTGAAAGTTAGAATTTTTCTCTTGAGTGCTTGCAGCATGAGTCATTGAGTGTATGGATCTTTATTCAAGCATTACTGTACTTGAGCATGATAGTATGTGCGAAAATAAAGATGAGCTTTCTGATAAACCTTACAGAACTTTGGATAGATGAAATATTTATGCATTTAATGTTTTGAATTATTTATTAAATGTTTTTAATTATTTATTAAATATTTTCTAGTAATTAAGTTAATGAAGTAATTAAGCAAGATAAATTAAACACATAAGTATGATCGCTTTGAGCGTAACACGTATTCACTTGGTAATCCTAGTAGCGTTCTTGCTTGGTACACCCAATAGCGTAGCACTTGGTAACCCAGCAGTGGATACGTGGGTTCAAGACTTGTATGAAAATTAGGACCAGATGCTTATGTTAGGACTAGTAAGATGCTAGTTAATTAGTTAATTTGAATTAGTTAACCCAATTACTTTTATCCCCATTTGAACACCAAACCATAAAATATAAAATGATAAAAATTAGATGCCTTACTTACACTTAACCATACTAGATTTCATCATAAGTGTAATTGGGAAGACAACGATTGACCTTAAGGGAAAGATTCACTTCCTAGAAGACTAGTGCATCGGAAACTACAAAGTTTACAGAATTTGATTGGATTGCGCATGAATGCTTATGATTCGTATGGTTGGACGTAGGGGTACCTTGCCACTCATCAAACTTAAAA
The DNA here is from genome assembly GCA_015680685.1 of Gnetum montanum. NCBI lineage: Eukaryota > Viridiplantae > Streptophyta > Gnetopsida > Gnetales > Gnetaceae > Gnetum > Gnetum montanum. The sequence continues at coordinate 335,430 of MNCI01002801.1, forward strand.
ATGCTAGATGAATTATTATATTTAAACTGTGAGAAGAGAACCAAAGTGTGACTTGCAGTGTTTTGTAAAATGTGATCTGTAGCACCTCGCATTGTGAGGTAAAATGTAAAAAAATAAAAATGAATTATCTTGACCATTATTTTCACATTTACTTTCACTTTCACTTGTGTGCAGCAGACATTGGGTGAGAAGTAGCATCATAGAAAGTCGTAGAGCAAGGGAATGAAGGTATTTCATTTCAAAGCATTAAATTTCGGAAACTGAAATAGCCACAACTAGGAGGGTAAGTTAAACCACATCGCAATTCTAAATTTATTATATTTTTCTCACACTAGGGTTAGCTCTGATAGTTTGTGATTTGATTATATCAGAGAATTTTATATTTGGATATTGTTTTCTTGTTATTGGTTGCTAAATTTTGTCTATTTTTATTTGAAAGGTCATTAACAATTTTTCATAGATTGCTCTAGTTATATATGTTTGTATTAATTATTGAAGCTAATATTGGGATAGGGTACCGTAATTCCTAAAAATTAGATTTATGATTTTTCTTAGAATCTAGTTCTACATTTTGGGAATTATTAAACTTTGTATTTTTTTCCTTATCACTGTCCTTGTGCATAAGGGGTTAATTGTATAAAACATTGCACAAACTGCTTAAAAACTAATATTTGAAGAATGTGAGGAAGATAAGATCATGTTAGTTTTTGGGAAAATGCATGGCAGCAAGAAATACAAAATCTCTTAGCAGGGCATTTTTTCAAAAGATGATATGTGATGGTCTTATTTCTATGATGTTTCATTCGCTTGGATATATAGAGGTAGAGCAGATGATTTTATTGAGGACGAATAGAAGAACTAGATATTTCCTTGCAAATTTTTCTATAGAACGTAAAAAAAAATGGACAAAGGAGACTTGCTCATGAGCAAACCATTATACCAATTGCACATTGCAAGTTATTCACCATTGTTTCATATTTATTTAATAACGTATTATAATACAAAGATGCAGAATTTAGAAGACTATGATCCTTGTTTGAATATGGTTTTTTATCAACTATCATTGCTAGTATGGACCAAATGTTACCATAGGGATAGCACCAAGGGAAGGTAGAAAAAGAAATAAGATTGGAAGAAAAATGGGTTGTTAATGTCATTTCATAGTTTGCTATATGAAAGGAGTTGATCATGTTACATGTATTATATATAAAGAAATGAATCATATTGACACCAAGAGCATACTATCATGGCTTGCTTGGTCCCAAGATAAATAAAAGAAACTGACAATCTATACACATTTCCAATGAGGTGCATCAAAAGATAGTGTTTTTATGGAAAGAAGGATTACCAATAGATCTTATCTATGAGAAGTATATAAAGGATACTTTTAAGGGAGGATATAAGTTTAGGATATTAAGAAAGATGGATGTCTTTCATATTAAAAAAGACATCTACAACATTTGCAAAAGTGGAACCCCTAATTACAAGAAAAGTGAACATGATATAATTAGTACCTTGCTATGGAACCAAACGACAAGTGATTTTTTCTTTTACTACTAGGAAAAGAACTAAGAACAAGAGGTCCCATTAATCATTAGGCTACAATAACCTTGGATGCTAAAAATATTATAGTTCTATCTCAATGTAGTATCCTTGCAATGGATTCCACTTTCAATACTAACAAATATGACGTAAGTTTTAATAATGGGTGTTATTATTCCATTTTAAAAATTATTGGTGTGATAATATAATTTTACATTAACTAATTACAAATGTGCAGCTCTCTTTGCAGTTCCATCTTCATATCATGATGGCTTTTAATTCATATTATAATGGACTTCTAGTTGCATTCGTGATATCCTCAAGGTGCACTAAATCAAACATAAGCGATTGGCTTTTAGAGCTCCATCAAAGAGGCAAGGCTAAGGATCCTAATTGGAGAGTAAATGCTTTCATACTACATGACTTAAAAGTAGATATGAATGTAGTGAGGTAACTTTTGAGGCATTTGAATATAAACTTGAAATCATGCTACCTTGGTTTGAGATATCTTAACATGTGATTAAATTTGATAATTTTATAGGTCTATTTTTAGGAGTAAATTTTTTTATGCAGTTGGCATGTTTGGAAGGCATGGAGGAAGAAATTAGCAACCAAAGTTAGGGATTCCAATCAAAGAAAAGCAATGGGTGATCATCTTAATCAAATTATGAATGAATGCAAAACTATTGTAGAGGTTGTTATGAAAATAGACTAATTTATTGATAGGTTTCATGAGAACTTAGAAGTCAGTAAGTACTTAAAATAGTAGTGGTTAAATGGAGACAAATTTAGTGAGTTTTTATTTCATAGTATCATTCTATTAAATTTCATATTCAAACTCATACAGTCTTTGCCCATTTGTTTATTGCTTTTTTTTTCGTTAACCTTTTGTTTTAAGAGATGTGGGCTAAAGCATTTCATGATGTTCCCCATGCACAATAACACACAAATAATGTTGCTGAGTCATAACATGGATTTTTAAAGGGTAAATTTTTAAGAGAGATAAGAAACAAGAGATATCAAAGGATTGATTAGCTTATATGGAGATTGTCAAAGGTACAACTATATTATTGGCATAGTTCAAGAATTAAAGCTACATGATATTTCATAAACAAGAAAGATAAAGATTTCAATAAGAAGTCTTAGGAAAAGGCTTTACAAATATTTGATGTTAACTATGTCAAAGTCGTGGAAAAAGAAGATCAATATGCTATGTGAAGTCAAAATATTTTGATGCCAAACACTTGGTACAAGGTTTTAAAGATGTTTTTTTAGTATATCTTATGAGTGTAAATGATCTTACCTTGGTCATTTTTACAAAAAACTAATGAACGTTCTGATTAGGGTGAAGAGTTTCACTAATGCATTCAAGTTCTTCTTCCAAGATGAGTTTTACGATTTGTGTGTTCTTGTGGAACTAAATTCATTCAAGCCACATCAATTCCCTTATGAGGAAGATGCTTCAGAACTTGGAATGACACTAGAGACATTAGGATCAACTAGCCAAACCTCTATAACAAATGAGGTCAACATGGAGAAGAAAATAGACCAAAATATAGAGGTGGACAAAGGTAAAGCAAAATTTTAATGGCAAACAAAAATTCTTGAGCTCAAAAATGCATTGAAAAAATTCACAAATCCATTACCTATAGACAAGGATAGTATTTTAGAAATAGAAAAACATGTGGAATTTTTGGAATCAAAGTTCGTATTTATAAGTAACATAGATGGATTGTTGAGTGAGAAAAGATTGCTAGGTTGGGATAGTCCTACTAAACGTTCTATGCAAAAGCTTTCTAAGCCTTAGTATGCAAGAAATTTTTTTAGTGAGGGTGAGGATACTATTCCTTTGCCTATCTATGATTATTAAAATACTTTATATTTTGTTGTTCTTATTTTAATAAGTTTTGTTCTTCTTGCAAATTGAATTGTAGATGGCCAACAAAATCATGGATAGTCCTCTGATCTCATGTTAACCTTGAACCAGTAGCTCCTTATATGGCAATGTTGTCAATGTATTTTTCATTCAACATTCTTGGAAAGAAAACTATGATTGGGGGATATTATTTATTTGTTATTGATTACTTGACTACATGTTAGTCACTCTCTTTCATTGGATTAAAAAATGCTTTCTTTTACACAAATGAGTTTTGTAAGACTACAACTTGGATATGCATAGGTTATTTGTAAATTGTTAATTATGATTTCTATAATGATCCTTGTATATTAGGTTTTTCTTTTTTATGTTGTGATGTCTCAAATATTTCTTTATTTAAAACTGCAAGATCATGTGATTTGCATGTTCTTGTAGTTTTACAAACATTACATGCATTGTGTAGTACTATATACTATTTAGTTTTATTTCTATATGTAAGTCCCTCTTGGCTTACAAAATCATTCTCCAAGGTCATGTGATGTGCATATCTTTGTAGTTAATTTTTTTTTACAGAAACCAGTCTAACATAGTGTGCTTTAATGAGAGTGGCACTTTACAAGCTCAAATTGTGAGTAGCAATTAATATTGTAAGTCACATATTATTAAGTGTGCCATTTGTAATTTCTTATGCATGTCATAGCATTCAAATTACACTTTGAGTAGCAACTAAATAATATGAGACACATCTTTCTCGATAAACTACAAGATGTGACTTAAAGTGCAACTCACACTATCATGAAAAATGTGAGTCATAGGACCTCACATTGTAGGGTAAAAAGTGAAAAAATAAAATGAATTTGCTTGGTCATAATTCTTATTTTTACTTTCATTTTGCATTTCACTTCCATGCAGCAACCATCTGGTGAGAAGTAGAGTCGTAGGAGGCCACAGAGCAGACCTACCAAGGTAGTGGCATAGGATTTTAACTTAAGGAAACAAATTTCAGACATTGAAGCAGAAATGAGCAAGAGGGTAACTTAAACCACATTGCAATTCTCAATTTCCTAAATTTTTTCATCATGCTAGGGTTAGCAGCAAGGGTTTGTGAACTATTTAAATTGGATAATTCTATTTTGGACATGATTTTCTATTTAGGGAATTCTTTGATTTGAGAAACTTTGCTCAAAATGCATTTCCCTAATCTAATCGAATCTAGAAACTAGGGTTAATACAAGAAAAAAGAATTTTGAAGAAAAAGAATTGATTTTGTAAAAATTGGATTCTATAGCTTGTGTTTCCTTGTTTTGTTTTATTTATTAGAAGCAACATATAAATTTCATTACTTGTATCAATTATCCCAAATGAAGTACACAAACTCCATGGCCACACACATCTTTATACTATGGAAAAATTCTTGATTCCTCCAACATTTCTTCTCAGACACATTAACAAAGATTCTTTAAGCAAAAATGGCTAATAGATTTTCATGCTAATGCATCATGATGATGATGTGATTTGTACTTGGAAATGTTTCATGATTTTTAAAAGCCAAGTAATGTAACCTTTTTCTTTGATTTGATTTGATTTTTGCAACATTTTCATTACTTCCATTGTTCTCAACTTAAATGTTCACTTGTTTTGTTTGAGTTAACACCTGATTATGAAGGGTTAGTTGGTCTTAGAGGTCCCATAATTCACCCAAAAGAAAACTCAATTCTTTTGTTTAGGATAACAACCCAACAAATTTTGTTCTTCATGTAATACTATTGATCAAACATGGACTTGAAAACACAAAGGAAAATTGGCTACTCCTTAACAATATCAAGCTAAATTTTAAGCACTCTTAATGCTTATTTAGAAAAAATAGTTGAATACATAGATGAGAGAGTGTGTCATGTAAAAACACACACAACATTACATGTATGCCACACCTTGTAACACAAGATAATGGGTAGTCAACAAAAAATAGTGTAATACACGAAATTTAGTCTGTGTTTCCTCCTTTTCTTTTATTTATTAGAAGCAACATATGAATTTCATTACTTGTATGTTGCTTGTATGAAGCAACATAAGTCATGTTTTTTGCTGAGTTTAAAAATATCCTGTTTTTTGTTTATTAAATTTCTTTAATACTACATCGGGAGTATGTGCTTATTACCTCATACAATTTCCTTGAAATTATGATTTGGGATGCAGATTTGAGATAATTGTTGCTAGAAATGTATTGGAATGGTTAATAGCAATGTAGTCATTAGATATTGCATTGATTTTGTGATGCAAAAAGTGCAAGTCTAATTATCATTATTTATCATTGCCCAACAATGATTTAATTGTTAACATTTGATATATAATGTATTTTTGTATTCTTAGAGAGGAGTTTCATCACAAGCAGATTCTAAAAGGAGATTAGGGAAAGTGCAGCAAGTACAAGAGAGAGCAGAAACATAGGGAAGAAATCTTGTATGCTCTTAGGCTACTACATAGAATGCTGCTAGACAACAGGAGTAGGAAGTGTACCATCATGCATAGGAGACAATGGCATAATAGGAGCGGCAACAAAAGGACTAGAAACTTAGAATAGCCCCTTTGCGGAGTCCTAGGAACTTCTGTCCCTTGATGTTTCTTGTTTGGCTTGAGATGGTTGACAAGCTTGTTCAACATCGTCTAGATTCCATTATCATTAGAAGCCCTAATTACTATGAGAAAGAGGCTAGTGAGTTCTATGTAGTGCATCATCGAGGATTAGCTATCTCAAAGATGTTCTATATTGGTGACTCCACCTATACACTTTCTAACCATGTCTTGGGGAAAGCAATCAACATGATAGTTGGTCCATAGAAAGAGTAATTTGTGACCATCACCTTAAAGAAAAAAACATAGTTGCTAAGCAAGGTGGCTGAGGTGGAGACTGATGAGATAGGATGGCCCTATAAGAACTTTAGCCCACAATGGAGAGTTCTCACCATGGAAACTCACACAAATCTCCTAGCTATCATGAATTACACTCATGTGATATCCTTCACCCTTATGATCATGTTAGATTTAGAGGAGGATTGTTCATTGAAGTATCCCTACATTATCATGAGGCAAATGAAGATCATCAATTGAGATGCTACTACCATGCCTTTTCCATTAGCCATGTCTGCTCTTTTTAGGCACTTGCAAATCCCAGAACTTGAGGAGGAGGATGATAGATAGGTCCAAGTCTTTATTGAGGATGAGTTTCCACATTTGGGATGTGCATTCTACACCCAACATGTCCCTATGACATGACTTAATGATCTCATTGAGATTTCAAACCCATGTGTTCTAGAGGATGGTAAGAAGGCTAGCTAGGATTAGTTTTATGGGCACCACGAGGAGATGTAGATTACTCTTATCAATCTTAGCCAGCAACAACAACATCTTGAAGATGGCACAATGCTATTTGCCTACTTGGAGGCAATGGAGGGTAGGTTGATAGCTTACATGGATGCCATGCAGTCTAGGTTTGCTACCCACATGGATGCCATGCAATCTGAGATTGATCACCATTTTGGATGGGTGGACAAGAGGCTTTTGCACTTATCTATGAATGTTTAGTCATTGGGTAAAAATTCATCTAAACATTTATAGTCATTGCATGAGTCCTCTAGTTTAACTACAATGGAGGATTTTGCTGACCCCATGTTCATTGAGATGACCACATCAGACTATGAGTTAGAGGCTAGCCCATTAGGAATAGCAAGAATGAAGGAGCAACCAATCACCATGGTTGATGATACTATCATGGAGATAGATTTCATGCAAACTGATGATGCTCCAAATGCATCTCAAGAGAACATTGCACCAACATCTGGCTAGACATTTGTATCCTTGTATACGTATTGCCTTTGAGATTGATTTTTGATGACATTCATGTGTTCACATGGTTTGTTACTAACACTATTTTTAAAAAAATTAATTGCATGATCCAATGCATGATTTTGTGGTTAAATTTATTTGATTATTTGGTATGTTATAGAAGTTATGGGGAAAGATTGAGCTCTAGGTATATATGCTTCTAAACTGTGTGATATGATTATGCATTTGTGAGTATGGTTGTTGGTATTTCTTGGTAGACCATGTTATGTGACTTTGAGTTAATGTTGTTTGGTAGAACATGTTATGGCATTATGATGTTTAGTATGATATGCATGCTCTACTGTATGGTCAGTCAGTATGTATTTGATGCTTTTATAACTTTATGGTTGTGAGGTGGATGACTTATGAAGTTTATATTTTTAATTAGTATTTTGACTGGATGCTCTAGGGTTATGTGAAGAAGTGTGGATCTCTTGGTATTAGTGAAGATGAGGAAAAGAAATGGGAAAAGCTTAGAAAAATGTAATTCATAAATAAGTGGTTTATATTTTGATTTATAAATTAACATAGTTCATTTTTCACTCTTCCTTCTTGATCGTGCATATCAATTTTTTGTTACATTTATTCTTCTTTTTTGATTTCTTTTATTTTTAGTTGATTTTTGTAATTTCTAGAATATTTAGAAGCTGGTGCTAGGTAAGCTATGGGTTGAGAGGTACAGTTTGGGCATTGGAGAATTTGGAACTTGATTGGAAGCATTTTGATGCTTTTTTTTTGTTTATATTTTTTACTTATGGAAATGGGATTAAGACATTTAGAAAATGTGAGTCACATGTAGGTGACATGCGTAACGCATTCAAAAAAACTTTAAATTGCAACATAAATGCATATCACACCTATGTTGTAGGCATATTAAAGAAAATAGTGCTAGTGCACTACATGTATGATTGGTATTACAATTAGAAGTCAAAACTTATTTGAAAATAGTGCCCATGGCATGCAGCTCCTAGTTTAGTTATAGACTATTTAAACACAACAGTGCTAGTATCTTTCAACCATGAATTCTCTCATAGTCTATACTCAAGAATATAATGTAAATAGTGTTGGAAACATGCAACTTGCAATGTTCTCGTGTCTCAAAATTTCTACCATGTGATGCACTGCTTCTCACATGTACTAGTAGTGCTTGTGCATTGTGAGCATGAAGAACTTGCAATTAGAAGTAGAAACTTATTTGAAAATAGTGCTTCTAACATTCAGCTCACAGTCCTCTTACATTACAAATTTTTGTACATGTGATGCACTACAACATGCATGCACTCACAGTGCTAATGAAGAGTGTGAGGTCATGCAAGCCTCATGATCTCACAATCCAGCAAAAGACATCATGGGTTCAGATCACAATTATTGTCATGCAAGCCATACTATAAAATATAATGCATATACCAACTTCTTCAATATAAAATATAATAAAATAATGATATTCTTCAATAATGTATTTCATAATTAAAATAGTTATCTCAAATAATGCAAGATATTTTGAGTGAGAAGATGGAAGTGGAAAATTAACTAGCTAACCTACAATATAGTTGCCTTTTGTTGAATGCGACGACTTGATTTCTAGATCATATACTTCAAGCAATATTACTCACATTATTTAGGTGTAAATTAACAAATTGGTATCAGAACTAGGTTGATTTAATTAATTAGGATCTTATCTTGTTATGTGCATTAAGATAGTGAGTACTGCTAAGTACATTCAAGAAATAGAAAAATTTAATGGCAGCAACTACAACCATTAGAATCTCACGATGAAAGTTATGGTAGGGATTACAAGAGGATGTTTGTCGCACCAACTTAGAGTTGAGCTAGAACTTCCAATTGGGTAATCTTTTGCCATTCGAATGCCATGATCTCCTAGTAGCTCTTTGCAATTGGAAGGTCTTAATGCCTTCCGAATGATCCTATCCTTTCTAGATGATCCTCTCCCTTTCGGTAGAATCAAATTTCAAGCAATTTCTCCATCCCGAAAGGATTTAGTGCCTTCTGGTTGGGACCATGGGAGGGTGCTACACTAGGTTGTAGTTTACATAGACCATGCTTCTAAATAATCCTCTACCATCCAAAAGCCACGATATCCTAGCAACTCTTCACAATTGGAAAATATTAATGGCTGCCAAATGATCTTGTCCCTTCTAATAGCATCAAATTAGAAGCAATTATTTGCTTATGGAAGGATTTAGTGCCTTCCAGTTGAAACTACGAGAGCGTGCTAGATGCAATGGGTTACAATTTACATAAAACATGCTTCCAAATAACCCTCTGTGATCTAGAAGCCACAATCTTCTAGCAACTCTTCACAACTAGAAAGTCTTAATGCCTTCTGGATGATCCTCTTCCTTTCGGTAGCATCAAATTACAAGAAATTTTTTACTTCCAATTGGGACTGTAGGAGGGTGCTAGACACATTAGGTTGTAGTTTACATAGACCCTGCTTCTGGATAACCCTCTACCATCCAAAAGCCATGATCTCTTAGTAATTCTTTGGAACCTGTAGGTCTTAATGCCTTCCAAATGGTGCTATCCCTTTCAGATGACCCTCTTCATTTTGGTAGCATCAAATTACAAGAAATATTTCTCTTTTGGAAGGATTTAGTGCCTTCCATTAGGGACTATAGGAGGGTGCTAGATGCACTAGGTTGCAATTTATGTAGATCATGCTTTCGGATAACCTTTTGCCATTTGGAAGCCATGATCTCCTAGCAACTTTGCAAAAAAAAAAGAAGGTCTTAATGCCTTTTGGATGGTCCTATTCATTTCAAATGATCCTCTCCCTTTTGGTAGCATCAAATTACAAGCAATATTTTCCTTCTGGAAAGATTCAGTGCCTTTCAGTTGGGATTGTAGGAGGATGCTAGACGTATTGGCTGACAATTTACGTAGATTGTGCTTCCAAATAATCCTCTACCATTTGAAAGCCATGATCTCTTAGTAATTATTCAAAATTAGAAGGTCTTAATGCCTTTCAAGTGATCCTATCCCTTCCAATTGACCCTCTCCCTGTTGGTAGCATCAAATTACAAGCAATTTTTCCAAAAGGATTTAGTGCTTTCTGGTTGGGATTGTGGGAGGGTGCTAGATGCATTGGCTTGCAATTTATGTAGACTGTGCTTTTGGGTAATCCTTTACCATATGGAAGCCATGCTCTCTTAGCAATTATTTGGAATTGGAGGTCTTAATGCCTTCTAGATGATCCTATTCCTTTCAGATGATCCTCTCCCTTCTAGTAGCATCAAATTACAAGCAATTTTTCTATTCTAAAAGGATTCAGTGCCTTTCGATTAGGACCTAGACCTACCTTTCAATAGCCATAATGTTAGTGCAATTTTTCCCTTCTAGAAGATTTTTGTGCTTACTATTTGGAACTACATGATATTGCAAGAAGCACTAACATCGTAACACGAAGTTGAGACCAGGTTGCACATAGTGTGTCAAACTATAGCTCCCATGTCATTGAAGATTAACTCAGAAGGCTATGATTACATGTGGATCACATGTTTTGTTTTAAATTGCAATGGCATGTCAAACACATGGTTTCATAACTTTGATGTATGAGACAATGCGGCATGTGTTTTCCTCGTAGCCTAAAAACTTGTAAACAATGCGTGAAGGTCGCAGCTTGAAACAGAGACATTCTCATCATAGTGTGAAAAATTGTCATTCACATGTCCTCACATATTGGAGATAGTGCACAGTACTGAAATGTGCATGTTGCCACATTCTTTCACCAAGAAGTGGAAGGTCATGTGAATCATAATCTTAATGGAGTGCGATGCCCTACATTTCCCATGGTTTCCAATGGCAAACATGCGAGGTTAGTGCAACACGCATGTTATTGCATTGAACCTTCAAGCTATAAAATATAAACTTTTTCTCACAATGTGCTATTCAAAAATTAAAAATTAATATCCATTTGTTATAATTCTATACCTCTATGAGTAGCAAAAGAAATCATGAGTTATGAATTGATGTAAAATTTTCATTTTGTGGGCTATTTTATTTGTCAAATTCTTGGAAACCAGGTTGGATGTAGCATTATGAACTGAATATTATTTAGTGTTACAAATAGACTAACTTTGAGTGTTAAGGATCAAAGATTATTTAGTGTTACTAATAGCCTCCCATTAAGCATTATGAATAGAATGTTATTATGTGTTATTCATTTGAAACTGGTACTTGGCCTCTTGGCAAAAATTAAAAGGAAAATTTTACAATCTCATAAAATAATGAGTCTTAAAGAATGAAAATGTTAAGACTACTGTAGAATTAATAGTAAATAAAAACACATAATATATCTAGAACATATATAATCATTATAACCAAAATCATTTACAGAATTATGGAAGAGATGCATTTACAACACATAATACATCTAGAACATGTTCACTATAGTTACATCACATAATCAAATTTAGTTACATCAAATAATATGTTTAGACCATGTTCACTATAGTTCTCATTTAGCATATGCCATAAACACAAGTTTCTCCAAACTTGATGAGCTCTAGAAGAACTTAGAATTTCTCGTATCATGGTCTTTCAATACACTGAAACATAATCTTTACAGAGTACCAACTGGTACAATCATATCCATTTTCTTGTTTCATAAGGTCATCAATAGTAATATAATTCCATTTTCAAGCTACCTTTTTTTTCTCTTTTCCTTGATTTCAATGACACCACCAGAACAAATAAACTTACCATCAAATAAATAGTTAATAAAATTTAGCATCAATTTCATAACTACTACAAGATATTGTAAAGAAGGCATTGAATCATACACCAAAATTTTAAATGCCAATATGTTAGCAACAACAAGAATCCAATGTCCACTAGTGGTTAAAGAAATATAGAAGAATGTGTGTCTAGATTAGAAGAACTCATCCTAACATGTTTTATCTTTAAGCTCTTAACAATATCTATTTCTATGACATAATCATCAACTTCTTTCTCAACATATGTACCACTGTCAACATCTACAATATGTCTTTTATTGCTTTTCTTTATTCTATGTCTTGACTAGTTCTTCTAAGATACCTACATCTTGCTCTTAAAGAACTTTGCATAACATTAAAACATAGTGTTGAAGATGAAATATTTTGTATTCTAAAATTCATCAAAACCATAGAGAAACTTCTAAAGTTCCTTCAAGTGCCTAATGTAGACATCTATGATGTCATTGTCCAATCATTCTTTCCATCCTTTTTTATATAAAGTCTTAAAATAGAATCTTGTGGCAACATATGGGGCAAATGATGACCTCAAAAACTCTTTATTGTCAAGTAGACTGGAAACAAGAAACTGCATCACTCTATCAACTATTGCACAATCATCAATTGATGTTTTAAAACAAACATTGGCATCAAATCCAAGGTAGAAAAATTAGATAGTAAACTTAGACTACATTTTACAATTATAGTTTTATGGATATAATGAGATAATAATAATAACATTTTACAAAAACATTCACCTTGATAGAAGCACTAAACATAATAATAACAAGTTCAATTACTTGTTACTTTTTGGAAATTCTTCATCTCATGGACTATTTGTTCTATATTATACTCGGCAAAAACAAATAATCTCTTGGCTACTTTGGGTGTACCCACATCACTCAAATATGTTACACATAGGACATTAAAAGAGAAGCTTCCAAAAATAATAAATATTTAAAGAAATAGAGAAAATGTACAACATCACACTATTATCAAGGTCTTCTTTAATGTTGCTTCTATCAGGATGAATGTTTTTGGCCACCAATGAATTCCTTAGCATACATATTTTAGTATTTAGTGCTACAAATTGATCATCCATTTTCTCATTCTAGACAACAAGCTTTTCCATGTAATTATTTTTGTTGGGGATAACGTTCTCTATTTTTGTCTTCAATGCATTGATCTCTTTTAGCAACTGAGACTTCTCCAATATCTCCTCCACAATATTCCTAAGTGTACCATTGCTTTTATAATATTAACATAATCTCTCAATCACATCATCCAACTAATCTTTGATTACATTTAGAGAACATTTGCCTTGATGGCATACATCTTTCTTAGAAGGTTTCTCATCTTCTTTGACATCAAACGAGCATTCAAGCCTCTTAGACACTAATGCATTCCTAAAAATGCTATCATGATCCAACTTCACTATATCGTGAAGCTACATAGGGATAAACTATATGTTATGCTTCTGTAACAATTTGCTTACTATAATTGGAAAGCCAAGAGATTCTTTGACATCATGAAGTTGTCATGCCCTTCCATGCCTCCTTATCTCAAATAGTATGATCACTAGGATATCAAAAGAAAGACCTTCATTATTATCCAATGCCAACATGAGTAAAATTGCATTATTGAAAATCTTAGTTTTGATTGCTTTTACTGGAAATAAAGCCCACTACATAAATTTGAAGAGCAACAGTAACTCTAGATAGTAATTTGGATCACTATCTCTTTTATTAAATTGTTGGGCATAGTGAACCAAGTAAATTTCACTTTTCTTTCATCTTTGTTCCTTGATAGTTGGCTCACTACTACATGGAACTTGTATGATGTATGCAATATCATTAGCATTGAAGATGAAATTCTAACATTGGACAATGGCTTGCAGAATATTTACCTCGTCTAAGACATCATCAGTTAGCCATTCATAAAAATTGTAAATAAGATTTTTATCATAGCAACCTTCCATTATCATCCAATTATCTATTCTGATTCTCTTTAACTTCTCAGAAAGGATAGACATTTTTGGCAACTCCAAAATAGTTTTGACATTGCATTCACAAACTAAGGCAATAAATGTAATTTCAGAAATTAAATAACATAGCACAAATAAAATTGATGAACAACTATCTTAATATATTTTTGATGCCTTTAGCTTTTATCACACTCATGATTTGATATAAATTTGACAATAATTAGCCAATTGTAGCTAAACTGCATTAAAATTAACATTATTACCACACCTTAGAAGTAGTTCTACAGAACTACAAGTAGCAATTCACTCATAGACGTATTGCTAGCAGACTATGAGGCACACTTCTGTTGCAATCAAAAATCAAAAATAAATAAAAAATTGTGCTACAAAATTGTGCATTGTAGCTTACCATATTGAATATATTAATAGTGTGAGGCACATGTCTCTCGCAAATGAAAACATAAACATAAAACAACAATGCTACGAAACTGTGTGTCAAATTGTAGTTGCAATTTTCAAATACAAATAGATTCAACAGACAATGTGAGATGCAAGTCTTTTGCAATTGAAAATAAAAACATTTAAAAACTAGTGCCATGAAACTATGCTTCGTAGTTTGGTTGCAGTCCTCCATAAAACTAAAAATGAAATTACAGATTCATGCAATTTGCACTAAATCGCATGTTTCAAACTTAAAGTGTGAGTTACATAGACTTACATGTCAAAACATATCATATGTGAGACTCCTTCTATCACATATTGATGAGCAGTGAAGGGTACCCCTACACTCAACCATACCAATCATGAAGTGCTCACGTGCAATTTTGTTGAATTCCATGGACTTTCTAGTTTCCAGTGCACTACTTTGCTAGGAAGTGAACCTTGCCCTATAGGTCATTCATTGTCTTTCTGATTACACTTGTGAAGCATAATGGTATGGTTAAGTGTAATCAAGGCATATGATTTTTATCATGTTGTGTTTTATGGTTTTGGTGCTTAAAAAGAGAGATGAAGTAACTAAATCAAGTAATTTAATTTAACTAACTAACTAATCTTTAACTAGTCTTAACATAAGCATTTGGTTCCACTTTCCATACATATCCTAAACCCATGTATCCATTGCTAGGTTACCAAGCGCTACACGAATGGGTGTACCAAGTAATAACACTGCTAGGATTACCAAGTGAACATGTGTTATGCTTGAAGCGGTTGTACTTATATACTTAATCTATCTAGCTTATCTCTCTTAATTACTTAATTAGATTAATTACTAGGAAATATCAAATAAATAATTGACAACATTAAATGCATGAATAAACATCTAAACAATCTAGAATGCTGCAAGGTTTATCAAGAAGCTCATCTTTATTGCCGTACATACGCTCATGCTTAGGTACAACAATGCTCGAATAAAGATTCGTACACTTAATGACTCCTACTGCGGGCACTCGAGAAAATATTCTAACTTTAAAATGAACAAACTTCAAGAGCTTTGCTACTACTATGACTTGAATGTTCATAAACGTGGCTAGGAGCTCGTATTTATAGTTTTTGCTATAGTACTACGTCGACGTGATCCCATAAATGTAGTAAATGCTACATTGATGTAGCCTTGTTGATGGGGCAACACCACATAAATAGGGCCCCATCAATAGGGAATTATTGATGAGGCGACATTAATGGAGGTCCATTGATGTGACACTTTGACACTCATCATATGCCCATGACTGAATGAAAACAAGTCCTTAAGTTCCTTTACAAAATTGGAAAGGTATGGGATTATTGACCAACTCTTAACAAAACAACTCACTTGACAACATTGAGTGCTTGAGTGTCTAGATCAAACAAATTACAAAAGTTGTGGTGTTCATGATACAACATTAAACACCATGACATGACTTTACAAAAATTTGATAACACCTCCTTTGATTGCATGAGGGTGGTAGAGAAGATCAAATAGTCCCAAGCGGTGGTGACTCCTAAGGCTCTAAAGGACCTTCATTGGCTTTAGGCACGTGCAATAGCTGAGGTGGCTATGGCTATCCTGTTGTAGCTACAACCTCTAGTGGAAGGTAAAAGGCATCAACTAATGTCTTCATCTTCTCCTCCTTACTCTGGGGATCATTCACAGTTCACGTAGCATCACCAATGTCAACTAGAATGGGGACAACCCATGGATAGGGCATTATCATGAATATTTCCTTTACATTGACAAACCAAACAACAAATTATTTATGTTTAATGTCAAACACTGTGATTTTGTTCTATAGCTCCTAGTATCATTCATCCTCTTAGCCAAGTTCTCAGCAGTTGATCATTGATTCATGAATTATGCCTTGAGTACTTCAAGTTCAGTGTTTGTCACCACAAGCTTCTACTTGGTGTCCTTGTGATGCTTGAACTTGACCTTGTACAGCAAGTACGAGCTGGCCACCTACTTCTCTAATTCAAATTGCAGTTTTCTAGCATTCAACATGGCTAGATTTTCATAATGGAGATTGGCAAGCTTCATGTACTCTATCATCTCCTTGATTTGCAACTCCTTCATGCAGATTTCCACTTTATTATAGGTGTCTATCCCATTAATGAAGGGTTTCCACAACTCTTTTCCTTGTTGGAAGGTCTCATTTACCTTTGCCTTCACTAACTGGATGTGCTTCAAATTTACTTCTTTTTATAGACCGACCTACTCTCTATAATGATCCTTGACTCTCTCAAATTTAAGAGTCTTCAATTTTTATGTGGCTACCTCAATCACAGTTTTCTAGTGAAGAGCGTAAACTTCCTCCATGGAGAGATTTCTATTTTTCCACTATCAATCTCTTCAATTCCATGTTTGCTCTAGCCAGTTACTTATTCTGTTGATGGATGAAATTAGTTAATTATTACTTGTGTACATTAACATTCTAGAGGCAATGGTTTTTTGTGGTCAATTGGACATTCTCCTAGTGTGTCTAATCCAAGGTCTTCTTAATCTTGTGCTATGGCCTTTGCCAAGGATTAATAGAACACCACCATCTCCACTGCACCCTCAACTCCTTTGAGTTTGGTGTGAAGCTATTCCAAAGCTTCATCTTTTATTAGTGCTAGCTTGAGGAATGCGGGATCAGTAATCTAGGCTCTTAATTTGGCAACTTTAGTAGCTAAGCATTCATAAAGTTCTTTGGTTCTTTCAAGTTGCCCCTCCAAAATGATATTCTTACCTCTTTCATCTAGAAACTTTGACTAGTTCGCAGTGATAGTGTTTGGAGGCTTAAAGACATCTAGAAGTGGTTTCCATGTTCCCACTAGTTGATCTAGTAGTTTTTCATGTTACGCTAAGTTTATTTTGTTGCTTTTGATTCTTGTGGATGTCTACACATCCTTGCATGTAGTGATGTCTGGTACAAATGTCGCAGGTGCATTGAGTATTTTGGCAATACAGTCAATGACCACTTCTGCTAATGTCTCTTATCATTAGTGCTACATCACCAATATAGTTACCTCCTCACCCTCCTCTAAGAACACTAAGAAAGTTGCAATGTTCTTAGAGATTTCTGAGAGTGAGTGTTATTCTATGAGAGATACTATGACCTCTTTAGTGCTCAAATTTGAACTTATAGGTAGTTTTGTTCTTTGGGATGAGAAAATGGATCCACCCTCATCCATCAAACTAATTATTCAAGCCACCTCATTAAGGTGACTCATGGTTGGTCTTTATATGAATGGGTCCCTTCAACTTATGCCTGCTCATTGCTCTTGACCACTTAAGAGCCATTCTCTATATTCTCGTGACTATTGGGTGATTACAGTGATGTTTGGCACCATTTTTTAAGTGGTAGGTGGAAGTGGTGATCGCTATTCCTCTTCTTAGATGGTAGTTACAGGAATCTTATCCTTCATCATTTCTATCCAGTTGGTGGCTGGAATAATTCTAATAGTATCATTGGTGTAACAGACTATCAAAGTTTCTTGATGAGTCATGGAAAGGGGAGTGCCTTTCTTCCATGTTCGTTTTCTTTAAATTGCTTCTCCATCTCTAGATAGATCAGCAGTGGAAGGTTAACTAGGAATCTCCCACTCAAAGTAACACATGCTTGGGTAGAGAAGGTAGTGATTATGCTTGGCCTCACTGTGGGATTGAGCTGGAAGGCCACAATCTTATAATAAATCCTCTCTACTAATGTAAGCATGTCAAACTCCTTGCAGTTGATGCCATAACATCGTTGCACCCATTCTTTCTTGATACTGAGATTTGCTTGCATTGAGATATCAGTAATGTTCACCCTTGTTTTAGGCAACCAAAGCACTATAGTAATGGCCTATGCCAAGTAGGACACTAAGATGTCCTTGATTTTCACTGTTGATCTAGGCTGCCTGTTATTCCAGAATAGAAATGTCTCTCCCATGTACCACTCCCCGATGGAAGTGATGATTGGCCACATGGGAGAGGCCTTTAGCTAGTCCTGCACTTCTCTTGGTGCATGCTCTAGGAAAGGACCAAAGTTTAACTCCTAGAGCATTGATTTTTGGACCTTCCTTGATTTGATTTGATTCATGCAGGCCTATGTTAAGGTCATCTCAAGATTTGCTAGTTGTGTTGGCACATCATCCCGATGAGAGTATTTTGTTGTTACTATTGCTAGTTCTAGAATCTATCTGATAGATTCCACTTCTACTTCTTCCCTAAGAGGACCTATGGCATGGGTTGCCAATGGTTCTTCTTGCGGCTGTTCTTGGCCCCTTCCCATTCTAGGCCATTTCTCCCTTAGTTGGGATAGTCCTACTTCCTATGTGTGCTTTCCTTTTGGTGCCATCTGCAGTCACAACATATCCATGGATTAGTAGATGAAATGTGTAACTTTAAAGTTTTGAATGTCTTTTCTCATTAGTTAGTTAGTTACACTTTGGCTATTGTTGGACCATAGAAAATTAATTATTTTGTTATTATTTTATTAATTAATTATTATAATTATCACCAAAGCTTGTTAGAAAGGTTTACCTCTTGTAATTTAGTATTTAATAGTTGATTTTTTCAATTAAACCTTTGTGGGAGCTAGAAAAATTGCAAATTTTTTTTGTTAAAAATGGTATATTTGTGGCCCCCATGACAAAGAGCTTACCTTCGGTTGCTGTAGGGTCAAAGAATGAAGTGACTTGGATAAAAAATTTATGAGTTATGGGCTTTGGAAGGTTCTTGACTTAGAAAAATTGAAAAACTCCTTTGGCATTTATGAGAAAATGTAAAATTTTCCAAGTGGGGTTGCACCTATTTATAGTATTTTTCCCTTATGTTGATGGGGCCTTGTATATGGGCCTCTTATACAGGTCTGCTTCATTGACGAGGCCTCATATACGAGGCCCATCTGTAAAATGTTTCAAATGTCAATATCTCAAAAAATATAAGGAATTTTTCAATGAAATTTGGGTACATGAAATCCCAGAAAAGCCAAGAATATGATAAAATCATTGAAGAAGGTGGAGTGGATCCCAATTTAAATGATAAAGATCCTCTTTAATGAGTTATGGACAACATAAATGGATGATGGAGAAGGTGGAGTGGCATTCCAAACTAAGGTCATAAGAAGTTCCTTGTGAAGTTTATGTTTAAAATGACCTGAGAAGATCCATCCTTAGTCCAGACCAAAACCAACCTCTTTTAGTGACTTCGCATGACCACTCTAAGACTCATCCACCCTCTCGAGACACAAGAGTGCCTCCACAAAACAACTACCATTCCATAAGGCGAAGAAAAAAGAAGTAGGAACTGAGAAAGGGCCTTAGTTAGAGGGGACCTTCAAGCATGGGTAACATGTCTTTCTAGTTCCATGACTAGTGCTTGTAGCTCATTTATTTGTCTAAAGTATGTGCTTTGAATTCCTATCATGTTTTTTGTTTTATTTTGTTTTTTTCCCTATTTTTTTTCCTTTTGGATGGGAGCCATACCATGCAAAGACTTTATTTGACTTCCTATAGTTGATGATATGGAATGGTAAGTAGCTCATGAAAATACTCAAGAACCCAAGTAAGTAGAAGAGTAAAAAGAGTATTGAGTCCCCTTGAAGTAACACCCTGTGCAAACCTTTGAATCTTTCTCAATTTCAAAAACTACTAAGGTCACAAATTTATTAAAAGTTTATTTAATGAAAAGGAATCTCAAACTTCAAAAACAAGGAAAACCATAGAGTTTTTGGATGGGTGGATGTCATGGACTCACTACCTATTTGATAAAAAAGAAACCATGGCTAAGCCATTGATACAAAAATTCAAAAATAGAAACCAAACATTAGTAAGTAAAAAATAAATCACAAAGCACCATTAGTAATAGCTACAACACCATTGTGTCCTATGATAATAAAGCATTTTTATTAGTAAAAATTTGAAAATCACACTCAAAGAAAACAAAGTAAAATATATAAGAATGTGTAAAATATCCAAGAAAGATTCAAATGTAAAAATGGAAAAAATTTTGAAAATCAAAAAGTTGTAAAACAAATAAATTGCAAAATCAAAAATGTAAAAAACAAAAAAAAAATGAGGAGCCATACGAATGATTATCATGAATGGCCATCTACCCCATGACTAAGTTGGAAGGAAGAGATTCGAAAAATCAAGCATGGTTGTCCATCTATTGAGGTATTTGTTGCACTGGCTTACTTGGGCTCATGGAAAAGCTTTACTTATTGGATGTTAATCATCTACTTTTTATTTGGGCTCTTAGGTTTGTATATGGTCATGGCCCCAGAAGGAAAGGTTTCATTAATTACATAAGGTCCCTTCCACAATGTTTGGAATTTAGTTTTTTGAGTTACATGTGTGGGGTTCAAGTAGAGAACCTTATCTCCTAGTTGAAATTCCACTTTCTGTATTCTTAGGTCATGTCATTATTTTTTGAATGCCTTGTGCACTTCATTCAAAGATAGGGCCACCAATCAATTTTCATCTAGCATGTTGAGGTTAATCAGTCTTTCTCTATGTGCTAGGCTTAGGTCAAGGTCCAAGTCATAGGCTATTGAGTGTACGGAGCTTGAATTGAACTAGAAGTGATGGAATTTTTTTGTACACTAACTCATAGGGATAGTAGCCAATAAGGAGTTTCCATGTTGAGTAGTAGGCCCAAAGGGCATCATTGAGTTGTGTGCTCTAATCTCTCCTATATTTTCTTATGGTTCTTGTTAGGATCTTTGTAATCTCCTAATTAGTTACCTCTGGTTAACTATTGGCTTGGGGGTGATAGGATGTTGTTAATTTATGTTCAACCCCCAAGCATTACATCAACTTTCTAAGAGTGGCACTTGTGAAATGAGTTTCATTATTAGAAATTAGTGCACATGGCACCCCAAACCTATTTACAACATGTTTTTATACAAATCTAGCAGCAGTGGATGATGTACAATTGGTGATAACTACTGCTTCTGTCCATTTGATATAGTAGTTGACTACTACAATGATATACACCTTTCAATTGGGCATAGGCATGATGGGACCCATGAAGTCTATGCCCCATATGTTAAAGGGCTTCAGTGGTTGAATTCACTATTGAGAATCCTCCCTTCATGTAGTCATCCCACCATATCTTTAATAACATTCACAAGATTGGACAAATTGGTGGGCATCCCTGAAGATTATAGGCCAATAATATCCTACCATCAAGATTTTTATGGCCTTGTGTCTCCTTGCATAGTGGCCTCTATAAGGGCCTTTGTGAGCATCTTGGAAAACACATAATTGATCCACATCAGGGACATACTAATGAACTAGGCCATTAACATACACATTGTAAAGGTGTCCATTAATTTCCATGAAGTATTTAGCCTGATGAAGAAACTATTGTTTCTTCCTAAAGTCTGATTCTTGTGGCATCTCCTGAGTGAGAAGGTAAGTGAGGATGCCATCATACCATTTTGGTTTAGTAGGTACTTGGTCATTTATTAGTCTTGTAAAGAGGAGTTCATCTATAAATTGATCAAAGAGTGGACTCTCTTCCTCTTTATTGTCCCATATTAACTAAGAAAGGTGGTCAATGATCATATTCTTAGTCCCTTTCTAACCTACCATTCTAAGATTGCATTCCTGCATAGTATGATACAAGGGCTCACCATTGGCTTATTCATTAGGAAGTGGATGGTATTATGGTTTGCGTGCATAAACACTTTGTAGCAAAGCACATAGTGCTAGAACTTTTTAAGATCATACATCACTAGCATTAGTTCTTTCTTAGTTGCGTTGTAATTTAATTGTGCATCCACAATGCTTTGGCTCACATAGTGGATGTAATATAGATGTTTCTTATCATCCAACTATGTAAGCACAGCTCCCAAGGAATATTTAGATGCATATGTCATTATGTGAAATGGTCTGGACTAGTCTGATACTTGTAGAATTAGAGTTTTTACAAGTTTTTATTTTAGTAGTTGGAATGCATGTTCATACTTTTTAGTCCAAACAAATGATGCATCTTTCTTTGTAAGCTCAACTATGACTTTATGATCTTAGAGAAATTCTCTATGAATCACTGGTAGTAGCCAGTGTGTCCAAGGAATGATCGAAGATCTTTAACTATCTTTGGTTGATATGTAATTCCTTGGATGACCCTTATCTTTTTTGGGTCTACCTTAATCCCTTTTTATGAAATTCAGTGCCGTAGTACTATGCATTCCTGGACCATTAGCTAGCTTTTATGCTAATTAAGCCTAAGATTTGTTTCAACATATCTTTTCAATACCTACTCAAGGTGATCTAGGGCTTGCTCAAATGTAGCCCCATAGGTAGAGAAGTCATCCATAAAGATTTCTACCCTGCTACCAATCTTCTGTTGAAAAATGCTAACGACCAGGGGTTCAAATGTTACAAGGGCATTACATAGATCAAATGGCATCTTACAATATGCAAAAGTTCCCCAAGGACTTGTAAATGTTGTCTTGCCCTTATCCTTGGGTGAAATTTGGATTTGGTTATAGCCACTATAACCATCTAAGAAGCTATAGTAGCAATATCCAAAAATGTTGTCCAACACTTAGTCCGAAAATGACAATGAAAAATGATCTTTAAATGTTGTCATGTTCAAGAGTCTAAAGTCGATGTAGAACCACCACTTGCTACCTCTCTTTGGCACTATTACAAGTGGACTAATCCACTTGCTATCCACGATGGGATAGATGAACTCTACCTTAACAAGTTGTTCTATTTTCTCCTTGATGATCTACTTCAATTTGGGACTCAATCACCTCTGTAGCTACTTTCTTGGCTTCATGGCTAGGTCGATGTAGATATGATGCTAGCATATCCTTGGATCAATTCTAATTAGCTCAAGATATGACCAAGCAAAGGTTGTTAACCACTTGTTGACAACTTGCAACAACTTATCTTTTTGTTCTAGAGCAAGATTTGCATTGATTATAACCAACTTATCATTGTTTAGAAATGCATACTCCATGTTGGTTGATAGAGTTTTAACTCTAAGGACTCATGCTTGAAATTATCAGGGATTTCCAACTCTCCCCAATAGGTATCATCATTTTCTTCATCATTAGAGAGTTGGTAATGAACTTGCTCAAGTTCATCCATGCTTTCGACATAGGCACATGTCAGGTGTTTAGTAGGTTCCATGCATAGTGTGCTACTATTAGAGTCAGCTATCAGCCATTGGATGTCTCTTGTTTTGTGGCTATTGTGTACAAGCACCTTTGAATATCTATGTCATGTGCACACTAATTGCATGCTTTAATGAATGTACTCTTGATGAACTAGATCTTTTACATACAATTGCACCCATTATCACTGTACATGATGCATGGAACACACTTCTTCTCTAGCCTTCCAAATTTATTTGCCTTGGAAATTTTAAAGGAAAGGTTCCTTATGCCCATATGTGCATCTGTTGTGCTTAACCATGTCCTTCTCATAATGATGGAAAAGTTACCTTTGGAATTTTCTACCTTGATCACCAAAAACTAAGTAGGGTAGGACCACCACCTACAAACTAGGATCACAATGTCCTCCACTAATCCCAAAGGAATAATGATTGATTGGTTTGCCAATTCTAAATGGATGTTGCTCTTCTTAGAGGTGGTAGGTTCCAGGCTTTGTACATGTCATGGGAGATGAGATTGACATCGAAACTAGAATTAAGAAGTGCCTTACATGGCTCATGTCCAACAATCTATAAGTAAATGAGAGGACTTCCTAGGTCAGATCTTTTTGTGGGAAGGTTGCCAGCCTTGATCCAATCAAGAACAACATGAGTTAGCATCATAGTGTGGATCTAAGGTGGCGTTTGGTTTTAAGGATACTTGAATGTATTTGATGTGGAGGATGAGGGTGTTGGAGATATAGGGGGACCAGCTGCATTAGGTTGTGAGGGTTCAGGAGGACTATTGGGTCAAAAGAAGGATCATTTCCTAGATTGATTATTTGAACCACTCAACTAGAAGACTAGTTGAAAATGTACAACCCTTGTAACATTTCATTACTATGGCTATGATGGAATTTCGCCTTGCATGAATGGAATAAGAGGTAACTAGGTTGAGGGTGGAGGGATGTATGTAGACAGATGTAAAGGATGGTATGGATATGGGTTCTCCCCTCAAGTAGATGGTGAATGAGTTCGATGGTACTCTAGAGGATAATAGTGATGCTAGAATGAAGTGTGGCTTATAGAACTTCATGGAGAGACAGGTTGCTGAACATAATACCGATATGGATCTAGTTTTTTTATAAGGGTACTGCTATCTTGGCGATGGCATTGCCCATGATATGGTTGGTACCACTATTGATATTGCTCATATGGTTGTGGTGGAGCTCCAGTTGGATAATAAACTTGTTGTTGTTGGTGGAATTACCTTGGATTGCCTTGAGGATAAGGCAATCATCTAGATGCTTGCCTCCATGCTAATTAAGGATTCAATGCATACATCCTAGACTCTTGTAAGTGTGACACCACAAGGAAAGATCCCTTCGGATCTTCATATTGAGAAATGTTACAACTAGTGTCATCATCAAAGTTTGTCTCCACAACCTCTTCTACTGCAGCAACTTTGCCCTTACCTCTCTGGTAGGTGCCTTCGGGTTTTTCCACCTCTAGAGGTCATGATCACTATTTTGCTCTTTAGATTCTTTAGCAATCTTCATAGTAGTTTGGAATTTCTCATCCAAAGAGTCCCATAATTTGTCAACTTTTCCTAAAATATCAGAAATAGATTTTTGGATGGGCAAGGTTTTTCTATTCATCACTTCATCAAGTGGTAGCTTCTCCTGATCACAAAATTGGACCTCCCTTTTCCTAATGGAAGGTTCCCTATTTTATTCTTTTGTACTTTTTCTTTTTCACAACTCACCTTCTTCTGTTGCTACCTACTCTATTAGCCTTTGTATCTTATGAGCTCTTAGTTCAAATAATCTCTCTTGTGCATAACCCTCAAGAGTTCTTTTAGTTTCTACTCTGAGCCCATCTATGATGTGGCGAAGTTGTTTCCTCTGAGAATAACCATGGCTAGGGCATTGATGTAAGATAGAATAGTATTTGCCCATGGTAACATCCAAGGGTTCATGTGTTTCCTATTTTGAACCTTGGATTTGCCTTCTCAGGTTGGACACTCTAGAGTACATATAATATTTATCATTAAATAGCTCTAGCTTTATACTCTATCTGTAGATGGATTCTGGCTCCAAGGATCGGTACCAACTTTCAGCTTCCTTAATGAGTGTCCTAGGGAAGTGTTTGAGTTTTTGCCAATTCTTTTCAATATTTTGTAAGGCATAGGCATTGTGGGAAGCTTGTAAATGTATCTACAGATTATAGTTATATCTCCCCTCAAATCTTAGGACATTGTTCATATCTAACTGTTCAATCTGACTATCTTTCACATGCCTGGTTGGAATCTTAACTAACTCTACAATGTTAAGCATGCTTTGAGTTGGTAATAAAGGCTCATCATCATTAGTATTTTGTTGTCATTGATGATGCCATGTGTTACTCCTTTGATTACTGTGGGCATGGCGATTAGTATTATTACCTCGATGCTCACCTACATCACGGTTGTTTCTTTTGTGGCACCTCTCAGAATCAAAAGAAGAGGAAGAAAGAGATTTTGATGAAGAGGGCGAAGAGGGAGGAGGATTGCCACCACCATGGTGTCTACCTACTCCCCTTCGGTTATCATGACCATGTTCTTCAGTTTTCCTATCATTTGAATGCTTGTTTGATCCCTTGCCTTGACTACCATCTTTCCTTGAACCTGAATTGTGGATTTTAGATTGATTTAGGGTTACACCCTTGTCACCAATAACAAACCATAGAGAATCTTCATGCTAAGAGCCCTCAAAGGTAGGGTCCTCATTGTCATCATGGTTCAGTATGAATAAGAGATTAGTGAACCGTTTTCACTTCACAACCTCATGATGCTTCTCTTGATGTTGATCTTGCCTGTGTTGTGTGTTGTGTTGTGTTTCAGTGGGATTGTAGTCCCAATAGTCATAGTCCCAATACTTATTTATTGTAATTTGCAATGAAATGAATTTACATCACTTCAAATCTTTGCCAATTAGTTTGCCTACCATACTGAGCAGAGTCTACTCACTTCAAATCTTTGCCAATTTTCTTTTCATTTTACTATTTTAGCAGTACTTTGAAGCAACCGATGATGACTTCCTTGAAGCCATTAGGCATACACCAAAATTGCAAAAACTAAGATAGATGTACAAGACAGCAGCCTTCCAAGTTGCATCTTTGCTGATTTTTTATTTTCATTGAATCAAGTTTCCATAGCCGTTAACCCTTTTTCTTACTGTTTAATTTACATTAGAAAAACACCAAACTTTCTGTATTCGATACATAAAACATTTTCAAGACAGAATATCATGTGCTCGGAAGCAGGGGATCCCGTCACTCAAGGAAGAACAAGAAGAAAGATGAGATTCCCAAGGAAAAAGCGACCCTGAGAATGAATATACATTATTTTCAGTTTTTCCCAATTCAATTTCTCCCTGTGATGCTAACTGAAGCAAATCATGGCTAGACCAGGAAAAGAAAAATTGATTAGACTCTCCCTCATCTTTGCCCACATTCTGATCCTGCTCACTGTTAAAGATTTCTGTCTCCAGGAATTCCATGAACTTGATCAGTTTCTCCTCCTCCACTACTGATTCTGCTTCTTCATCGTCACTTTCTAGCATAGGAGCTACATCCTTGAGATCCCCAAATACATTTTCCCAGTTTGTGTTGGGTTTTTTGAATTCTGCATACTCATTCAATTCCTGCACATCATCTTCTGATCTTGGTCTTTTGTTCACACATTTCCCATGATCTGGAAAAGATGTTACTGCAACTGCAACTGCCATTGTTTTTTTGTGGGTCTCTTGGCTATGATCCAAATCTGAACAATTTTGCTGACAATTTCTGCAGACTGTACTAGATTTATACAGCATCAACGGCAAGGGAACTCTGAGATTTGCTTGAGATTCAAATCTGAATTCGATTCACATTGCAAGCAATAACAATAAATGTATCAGATCCTGGGAAGATAATCATGCTACCCGGCAAACTACAGTTTCTACGCATCTGATTCTGCGCTGATTGCATAAAGTATTTTTTCTGCTGTTTTGTCGGAATTTTGTTAGGAATCTACTGCATATGATACCAGGAAGGAACAGCCAAAACATATATTGGATTCTTATTCTATTCATTTGTTTGTTGTTGCCGGCAATTTTCATGTATACATACTGTCATTCAGAAATCTGGCCACGATTGTGACAGAAAATTCGCAAGTTGCCGCGTCTATCCAAACCCAGACAGACCCACCATGATCAAGTTGTGTTCACTGCATTTCTGCGCTGGAATTCATAAACTATATCTTACAAGCTTATTAACAAAGGAATCTGGATGAACATGAACGAACCTGGATTTGAGAGCAAGAAACTGAACGTATGAATGAAATTTAAAGAAAAAAAAAAAGCCTTCATGGTTGATTCTATTACGCACAATAAAGGTTTCATGACATGGACCAAGGAAGAAATAGGTTATTACTTTATTTTTAAACATTAGCTTAATCAATGCTGGGTGCTACGATGCTCGGTGCTACGTCAACCACAGTAGCTAAACTTTAGTAACATGTTTATTTAATTCGTGGTCAAAGTCGTTTGACAAGTGTGCAATAGGGAGGGGCTCAAAGTCAATACCTTAACACTATTGGTAAGATTTTTTATTTTAGAAGCTTTATGGGTTTGATATAGAGTAGTGTTGAGTTGTAATGTTGTATTAAATTTCTATAAAAGTTGTGTTAGCTATATGTTCTATTTTCTATTGTATATAATACAAGTTAAGATACTCGAACACCCAAAATTCATGACTTCAATTTTTTAAAATATAAATAGATTGAAATTATAATGTTAATTTTTAATTAAATAAAGTGAAACTTCTACTTTTTGTATTTTTTATTACTAGCCCTAAGCATTTGCAAAAATATTAAACCTAAGCACTTGCAAAGGTACCATAAAATGCAATGTAAAATTTGAAGTATAAGCATTTAATAGAATGGAATTCCTCTTAGAAAGTACAAAGCAAAGTCATCTCTCTTAGAAAGTAGCAAACATAGCCATCTTCAACATATAAAGAAAATAGAAAATAGGCAGGATTTTAAGAAAATAGGAAAATAGTAGCCAAACCAAAAAGAGGTAACGTTTTGAAGAAAGCTAGGTTAAAAAAAGGGAGAGACCCCATGGTAGATGAAAGTAACATCAAACAAAGTCATTTCCATCCACCTTCTCAAACAATCATATGTCAGCATTAACACTCATGTAGCTTCCTCTTAACATACCATGCAAAAAAAGAAAAAAAAAAAACTAGTGTGGTTAGATATAGATATAGGAATGACTTCCCTAATTGCTACTTAGTTATTTAGTTATAGCGATAGTACCGTAGGCTCTATAGGGTAGGCTACACAACTTATCAAACAAATCGAGAAACAATTAAGCTAGTTTCTCTATGCATTACATGAATACATAGTTGAAATAGGACTTTATAACTCAACATTGTCCACTAGAATTGAACCCATGATATGGAACTTTTAGATCAAGAGTGTTACTACTAGGCTAACACCTCATTAACCTAAAAGAATGACTATAAGTATACCCTAAGATATACAGCTAATAGGATACATTAGAAGAGTTATAGAGGAACATGGAAATTAGAGTTTGGAAATTTTTATTATATCTAGAAAATCTTCTAGAAACCTTTTGTCTTACAAGGCAATAAGCGATCCACTTAAGCTATCTATCCTTCGTAGAAACATAGGAAAATAAGACTTGTAGGCAATCATCTAACAACTCAAGTGGTTAGCTCATTATCTAATATGAATTTACACCTAAGAGATTACTGCTTTGAATTGCATTTCATGCATCTTTATGTTTTATCTAAGTTCTAAGAAAGTATCATATTAGCTATATGTCTTAAAGGTTTTGTACTAGGCATAGTTTTAATCATCATCTTACCTTTTAAAAAAAAGTCTTGGGCTTGACCATCCCACATTAGGAAAATAGATGGGGTCTTACAAAAATAGAAGGTGATGAGTGGTGGAGTAATCCAACATCCAACCATACAAGTCGTAGGTGTGCATGCATGACCAAATTGTAATCCATAGACAAGGCAATGTGAATATGCTAGTAATTAGTTAAAGCTCAAGATCCTTGTCTTCCCATGTGAGCTAGTGAAATCTATGGATATGGTTTAACTCATGGTGAGGTATATGATAACTAATGTTGTGTAGGCCATCTTACTCCTTGTAAATGTGATAAAAGGATAATAGTCTCTAAGTCTACGTAAACAGTAAACAAATCTATTCTATCCTAAGTAATGGATATTTGTTCCTAATTTTCCGTACATGTCTTGGGCTTATGTAATCATTACTAGGATTACCAAGTACTTCGCTACTAGGCGAACTAAGCAATAATACTACTAGGTTACCAAATGATCACACTTTACACTTGAAATCAATCGTGTCCATTCTGCATGCTAATCAACAACAAAAGTAAACTGCATGAAATCATAAAACATTAACTAAGGAAATAGTAAATCATAATCTATATGAAAATGGTAAACATTATTCTAAGTAAAGCAATAAACTAGGAAAATGTTGCAATAGTATGAAATAGCTTGATCTTTATTGTTAGTCACACTTGTGCCCAAGTACAAGATGCTCGAATAAAGACTCCATACACTATATCATACTACACTGTGAGCATTTACACTTCTAAGCACTTAAGACTAAACAAAACAAACTGAAAAAGTTTTGGTAAGGGTGGACAAAATTGTGTGTTGGACCATGCACCTAAGTGTCATATTTATAGGTAGGTGCATGTCCCGTGATATTGGATATCCGATGTCATAGCTTGTGCTCCAATATCAGAGTTGCAACATCACAACTTTGATATCGAATACTAGATATCGTAGCTAACAAAAATTCATCCTATCATAGCCCCACGACTGACTAAAAACTTGTCCTCAAGTTAAAACAAAATGAGAATAGAGTTCCTTACAAACTTAGAAGGTATATTTACATGATTGATTAACTATATACATGACTCTTGAATGTTGTAATAGTGTTTTACAAAATTAACACAAGACATGACATGACAATTTTGAAACAAAATAAACAAAAACTGGATGGAGCACGATGTAGCTTATGTAGTGCCTACTAATGGTGGCTCCTCCATTGGTTGCTTTCCCTTGTCATTAGGATTTTTAAATTTATATATGTTGAGCAATGCTTGAAGTTTCTTTTTCTTCATTTTAGGATCATGCACCATCCATGCCTATTGTGCAATGTGTGATGGAGCTAGTACATCCCATAGACATGGAAATTGCGAAAACATCTGATTGGCTTTGATGTACCATGTCTTAAAGTACCTTCTCTCTTTCTCGAATGCCCTAGCCTTGGCTCATAACTCATGATAGTTAGAAAATCTTCAGGCTAGGTTCACTACAACATCTTTTTTTCCTTAATAGCCATCCTTAACTACTTATAATTTAGCATTTTTCACCTGAAGCTTCTATAGAGCATCTTTTTGATCTACAGACTCTTTTTCATACAATGCATATGTGGATGCTACTTATTGTTCTAGTTTAGTTTTGGGCCTACTTGCTATTAACATGGCTAAGTTAGCATAGCGAAGGTTAGCTAGCCCCATGTATTCTTTCAAATCCTCTATTTGCAGGTCTTTATTCTTAACTTCTGCCTAGTGGACATTGGCATAACTATCCAACATGGGTTGCTAATTTGGATTTTATGCTAATATGGAATTTGATGAGTGGCGAGGTACCCCTACACTCAACCATACAAATACGAGCATTTCATGCACGATTCGGTTGAATTCCAAGGCCTAAGTGCTTACGCACCTTAATGTAACACTCAAGGTTAATCAATCGTTATCTTCCCAAACTTACTTGTATTGTCATGGTTGTATGGTTAAGTAAGCTTGAGGTATATGAATTTTTATAGCTTTTATATTTTTTATGTCTGATGCTAATAAAGGAGAGGGAGAGAGAACTAAGTAACTAACTTACATTAACTATTCATTAACTAAGTTCTAAATGTTCCTAACACTAGTATCCGTTCCCACTTGCCATACACATCCTGAACTAGTGCAACGTTGCTGGGATTACCAAACGCTAATTGTTACTGGGTTACCAAGTGCTACACGCATGCTCGAAGTGGTCGTACTAAGTGTACTTAACTAAGAGGATCAAAGGTTAAGAGAGGTATTAATTAACTAGGAAAACATTAAACATTCAACAATAATTAATTACTAATTTTCTTAATCTGTATGCTGCAAGGTTTATCATAAAGTTCGTCTTTATTGGTGTACACAAATGTGTGCTCAGGTACAAATTGCTCGAATAAAGATTCGTTCACTCTATGACTCCTACTGCAGGCACACACAGAAATTATTCTAACTCTAGACTAATAAAACTGCAAGAGTTTGGCTAAGGGTCTAAGTCTAACTCCCTTGAACAAAGGGTGCCACCTCTTATTTATAGAAGATGAGGTAGTACGCGATATCGTGTGGCAGATGCAATATCGTGGCTCATCAGAATTGATTCTAGCCTTTGCTATATGGATCTCCTTCTCATTGATCTACTTATACATACCCACTTGGTCACGAAAGTGTTCCTTAAGCCATTCATATTTCTTTACCTCATTCTACCATGCGCTTATTTCAATAGTTGATTTCTAGCAAATAGCACGTATCTCCTTCATTGAGAAGGTTTTGTTTTCTTGTGTGAGGTGGCTCATGTCTTGGTTTACCCTCACTAGTTGTTCTCTTAACTAGTGGATGCTTTCCTTTAGGATTTTGTTTCTACATAGTGGTTAACTACATATTATCTGTAGTGAGTTTCTTGTTCTCTTCTTGTGCTATGGTGAATGCCTTAGCATGTGCATATATTTGGGCTTTAGCTACTGAGGCATTTCACACCGCTTTCTCCTTATTATTCTCCATTTGCTTGTTTTGCTCAATCATGCGATTCATTTTTTCTATTTTGAATTAACCTAGCTGGTCAGGCTTAATGAATTGAGTTGGGTCTCTACATTCAACTCTCAAGGCTATGAGTTCTTTCTGTAATTTGAGGATTTCATTCTCTACATGCTTTGCCCCAGTCTTTGCCATGACCAGCTTATCCTTAGTTGCAATGAGTTTAGAATATACTACAATGACATCACTTGGGATGTCAAAAAGAGTTTTCATTACTTACCCAATCTGTAGTAGTTAGTCTAGTACATCTTCATTGTTTGTAGAAGTCATTGAGGCTCCAACTAGCATTTGAGCAACCCTAGCTATAGTTAAATATACAGATGGCACAACAAGTACATTAAAGGATTCCTTAATGTGATCTATGATCACTTCTTCTACTCTCATTGTATCTTGGTGTTGCATAATCATAATTGTGGCTCCTTCTCCAATCTCAAGCACCACTTGGAATAATGCAGCATTCCTAGAGATCTATTGTGACCATTGGGCCTCTCCTTTTGATTTCAATGAAATTTTCCCACTTACTAGATTTGTAGAAACTTTGGGCTGAATGACACTATCAATAGCTCTATAGAAATTGGTCTCCTCCCTTGTTCCCTAGCTAATAGTCTCTACAATCTATTGCAAATGACTCATGGATGGTGTATAGTCCTACAACAGTGGTGGTGGAACTTGTTGTTACTTGATGAACACGTCTATGTTGTCTACCACAACATCAAATATGCAATGTTAGGGTCCATCTATGTGACGTCAAGGTATATACTCCAATTCTATAAATACTGTGCCTAGGCTCCAATTTTTACATAGTTTTGGATGTTAGTTTTCAGCCATAGTAGTGAAGCTCTTGTAGTTTATTTTCCTCAAAGTCAAAATATTTTTTGAGTGCCCATAGAAGGAGTCTAAGTATGTACGGTTCTTTGTTTGAACACTGATGCACCTAAGCGCAGCAATGTGGTGGGAATAAAATAAACTCTTTTGACAATCCTATTAGCACTGAGAATAGATTACTACTTCTTTTAATGCACTTTACTTTCATGATTTCTATTTAAATGCATTTAAATTAAGAAATTTATTTCTAGCAGTTAATGAACACAAGCATGACCACTTCGAGCATTCATATAGTACTTGGTAACCTAGCAATGCTTAACATTTGGTAGCCTAGCAGTGCTATATGTGTTTAGGATGTGTCCAAGATAGTGGGACAATCACTTGTGTTAGGCTAGATAGGTAGTAAACAAGTTAGATTTTAAGTTACTCTACTCTTCATTCTTGTTGTAGGCGATTACATCTATAAAACATAGTACGATAAAAAATCATATACCTCAATTACACTTAAACCATACCCTCAAGCTTCACAAGTATATTTGGGAAGACAACAAACATTCTTCATGCCTATTTTACTTCCTAGAGGAGTTAGTGCATTTGATAACTATAGGTCCATGGAATTCGACTAGATCGCACATAATGCCTTAGTGATTTATATGGTTGGGCATAGTAATACCTCACCACTCATAATTGGCACCATTGCTAGGGACCTTTTTGTTGTTTCATGTGCTATTTAGGACCTAGTGAAAAGTATTTAAATTTTTGGAACAAACCTAAGAGTCATATCTTATCTTATAGGTACTACAACAAATACTCAGAGCACACTGTGATTTTTATTTTGCTAATCAAACATGCCTTCTTCTCATAGGAGCAATTCACCATCCAAGACTGATAGAGCTTATTAGCTAGTGACTCAATAATATCAAATTGTATATACTCATTCTGATGACTATGTACCAAACTTTACCTTCATCCTACACCAAGATGAAGAGCTACAATGGTGTAACATGAAAGGTAACATTTTTTTGCCACCTAATCAAGCTATTCCTGCAATGCTCTACCAAATGCTTACACGATGTGGTCTCTAAGACCACCATGTGGAGTATACTATGGAATATACTAACGCTAGGGATTATCATCCCACTAAAGCAAAACATCTACGGGACTGACAGCTAGAGCAACACTATAAATTTTTGAAGGGAAAAGGATTTAATGATTCTCTATTCCTATTGTACCAACAAGCTAGTGGGGAACCCTTCTCTCAGGGCTTTCCATTCAATGAAACTCCTCTCTTTGACCTCAGTGATGGAGGTCAAAATTAGAACTTGCACTCCATAATTCACAATCTCGATTCTGGTAACAAAGGATCTAATGACAAAGAAGGATCTGGAGGGGCAAGTCAAGATAAGGATGCAGACAAAAAGCAAGATCATGATCATGGTCATGATTATCGAAGAGGTGGAAGTAGGCACTGTAATGATGCTAGTTCTTATTCCTCTTCCCCTTCATCATCATCATCTTCTTTTAGCTCTGACCATGATTGCAGAAGGCAAAATCATGATGGAGCTGAGTGAAATGAACGAAATGATTGACGAAACCAAAATGATCAAGGAGACCATCAAGAAAGATAAGATCAAGGATGTAAACATTCAAGAGAGGCACATCACTATGAATGAAGGGGTAGTAGATGGCATCATAAGCACCATGATTAAGGCCTCAATGAGCCTCTACTTGCTACTTGAAGTATGCTTAACATTGCAAAGGTAGTGAGAATTCCAATAAGGCATTTGAAGGATAGTCGGATCAAATGGTTAGACATGAATACTATTTCTTGATTTGAAGAAGGATATAACTTTGATCCACAAAATCATCTTCAAGCTTTCAAAGATGCTTGTGCCTTGCAAAATATAGAGAACATGTGGTAGAAACTAAAGTTGTTCCCTAGGACACTTATCAAAGAAGTAAAAAATTGGTACTGGTCCTTAGAGCCAAAATATATCAGATGGTGGAGTACCATGTTGGAATTGTTCAATGATAAATATCAAAAATAATCTAGGGTGTCCAACTTAAGGAAGAAAATTCAAGCATGTAAACAAGAAAGGAATGAATCCTTGGATGCTGCCATTAGCCAATGCTACGCCTTAATGCACAAATGTCTGAGCCGTGGTTATTCTCAATTAAATCAACTTCACCACATAGTAGATGAGCTTTGGTTAGAAACGAGGGAAATCCTTGGTGTGACTGTCAGAACTAAGTGCCCATTAGATACAAAGATTAATAGAGCAGGTCATCAAAGAGGAGGGCAAACTAAGAAAAAGAGAAAGTGCAGAAGAGTATAACTATGATCCTTCCATCTACAAGAGGGAGGTTCAATTCTACGACAATGAGGATGAGTCCATATTTGATAAGGGGGTGAATAAGAAAACCTTGCCACTTCAAAAATCCCAATATGAACTTATAGCCAAGGTTGATTAGTTATGGGACTCCATGGATAATAGATTTCAAGCTATCCTCAAAATTGCTAAGGAGTCCAAAGAACAAGGTAATGATCGTGAACATGCATATCACAAAGGTAAGGGCAAGATTGTTGTAATTGAAGAAGTTACAGATAGTGAATCAAAGGATGATCGTGGGTATGACGTCTATCAGTATGAACATCCTAAGGGATGTTGCCTCGTTGTGTCACGTCTATAGGAGTCTAGGATGTATGCCTTACATCCATGACTTACATAAAGACAAACATCCATAAGGTTATCATATCCTCAAGGTAATCTTAGGAAATTACACCAACAATAACTGTATTATCCAATTGGAGCTCCACCACAATCATATGAACAGTATCAACAGTGGCAACAACCACAATCATGGATGTTGACACTGCTAAGGCAACACTACCCTTACTAGTAGCCTAATCCATATGGTTACTATGTTTAGCAACCCATGTCTCCACGTGACTCCTCTAGTCACGTCTCTAATTTTTAGTGTTACTACCCTCCTTTAGATTATTATTGAGCTCATTCGCCACATGAAATAAGGGATACCACCTCTTAGCCTTATCTTCCTCCTATCCCTGCACATATTTATCCTTCACTTGCATAGCTACCACCTGCTCCACCTACGTAGGATGAACTACCAACTTAATTGCAACAATGTAATGCTATGAGGGCCATTAATCTGCAATCTAATCATTAATTAAAGGGTTCAAATGCCTGATAAAAGAAAAGACCTTTTTTTCACCCATAGTCCACCTAAGCCCTCTCATATACTTGTGATTGACCCTGCTCTTACCTCTTCCTCCTCTATATCAAATTCCTTCGAGTGTCCTTCAAACTAAACTCTACCAAGGATCCATACTATAATTCTTACCCATACTATGTCTAGTTGGTTCCATGTAAGAAACCTTCCTAGGAAATTAGCTGATCCTAGAAGTCCTTTAATTTATTTGCAGATTGCTAGGAACGAACCATGTAAGGCTCTTCTCAATTCAAGATTATTATCAAGCTCATTTTCCACATGAAAAAAGGGATACCACCTCTTACCCTTATCATCCTCTTGTCCCTACACATATTCTTCCTCCACCCGCATAGCTACCACCTACTCCACCTATGTAGGATGAATTGCCAACTCAACCGCAACAACATAATGTTATGAGGGTTGTTAATTTGTAACCGAATCATCAATCAGAGGGGTCAAATGCTAAATTAAAGAAAAGACCTTTATTTCAACCCCATAGTCCACCTAAGCTCTTTTATGTACCCATAGTTGACCACCTTGCTCTTGCCTCTCCCTCCTTTGTATCAAATTCCCCTAGGCTTCCTTCAAACCAAACTCTGCCAAGTATCCATACTGTAATGCTTACCCATACTATGTCTAATTGGATCCATGTAGGAAACCTTCTTAAGAAATTAGCTGATCCTAGAAGTCCTCTAATTTATTTGCAGATTGTTTGGAATGAACCATGTCAGGCTCTTGTTGATTCAGGTTTTAGTGTTAATTCAATTTCTCATGAGATGTACACTACCTAGAACTTGCCCCCTCTCAAGAAGAGCAACATTAGATTAGAATTGGCAAGCTAGTCCATCATTGTTCCATTGGGACTGGTAAAATACATTATTATTACTATCTGTGGGTGATCTTATCCTGCCAACTTCTTGGTAATCAAAGTGGAGAACTACAAAGGCAACTTCCCAATCATCATGGAAAGGGAATGACTGAGCATCATCGATACACAAATGGGCATCAGAGATCTTTCCCTGGAGATATCTAAAGAAAATCCATTTGGAAATATTAAGAAGAAGAGAGTTCAATGCATTGCGTACAACAATACAGGGTGTAATTATGTGTAGAAACTTTGGGCCATAAGTAAGCATCTATCTCTACATGCAAATAGTGTGCACCAGAAACAAAAATTCAAAGGTGTTTGTATGCAACAACCACAAAATAGGAGGGCACCTAGTGGCTGACTACTAATTCTGAAAGCAACGCACTTTACATGGAACCAACTAAGAGCCTGACATGTGCATATGTCACAAGCATGGATGAACTAGAGCAAGTTCATCACTAGCTCCCTAATGACACAAATGATGATACTCATTGGGGAGAGTTAGTAATTTCTGAAAAATTCAAACAAGAGCTCCTTGAGTTGAAAATGTTACTAGCTAGAATGAAATATGTATTTTTGAAAAATGGGAAGCTAGTTATAATTAATGCAAAACTTGATCTAGAATAGAAAAGAATGTTATTAAAGGTAGTTGAAAGATGGTCAATAGCTTTTGCTTGGTCATATCCTAAATTCACAAGGATTGATCCTAGGATATGCTAGCATTGCATCTACACTAACCTAAACATGAAGCCAAAATGATAGCCATGGAGGTGATTGAATCCCAAACTAAAGCAAATCATCAAGGAAATCAAGAAACTCCTCAAGGCAGGGTTCATCTATCCCATTGTAGATAGCGAGTGGATTAGCCCACTTGTAATTGTACCAAAAAAAACTGGCAAGTGGTAAGTCTACATTGATTTCAAGTTTTTGAATATGGCAATAGTCAAGGATCACTTTCCATTACCATTTGTTGACTAGGTGCTCAAAATAATATTTTGGCATTGCTACTATAGTTTTCTAGTGGTTATAGTGGCTATAACCAAATTCAAATTACACCAGAAGACTAAGCAAAGACAACATTCACAAATCCCTGGGGGACTTTTGCATATCGCAAGATGTTGTTTGGTCTATGCAATGTTCCTACCACATTCTAATGCCTAGTCCTAAGCATTTTTCAATAGTAGATTGATAGTGGTGTTGAAGTCTTCATGGATGACTTCTCCACTTATAGAGCTACATTTGAGCAAGCCATAGAACACCTTAAGCAAGTGCTAAAATAACATGTCAAAACTAACTTGTGGCTCAATTAGTAGAAAATTCACCTTATGGTCTAGGAGGACATTATACTGGGCCATATAATATCGCAAGCAAGAATTGAGGTGGACCCTAAGAAAATAAGGATCATCCAAGGAATAACCCGCTAGCCAGAAATAGTTAAAGATGTTTGGTCATTCCTTGGACATACTAGCTACTACCAGTGATTCATAGAGAGTTTCTATAAGATGACAAAACTATTGGTCGAGCTAATAATGAAAGATGCTTCCTTTTTCTAGACTGCAAAATGTGAGAAATTATTCCAGCAACTAAAAGAGAAGCTTGTAGAAACTCTAATCCTACAAGCACCTAATTGGTCTAGGCCATTTCATATCATGACAGATGCATCAAATTATGTCTTTGAAGCTATGTTGATGCAATTAGGTGACAAGAAATGACCATACTACACCCACTATGCTAGTTGAAGCATTGTGGGTGCACAACTAAACTACACCACCAGAAAGAAGCAATTGATGGTAATGGTGTTTTCTCTCAAAAAGTTCAAGCATTATGTGCTTGGATATAAGGTGTTTGTGCACATAGACCATAGTGCCATCCACTTCCTGATGAACAAACCAATGTTGTGCCTTTTTGTTATATGGTGGTTGGTGATCTTGTAGGAATTTGATCTTACAATGGTAAATCAAAAGGGCATTGAGAATGTGGTCACTAATGACTTGTCTTGGTTGTGATGGGATGACAAAGAGGAAGAAAGCCCACTTTTGATATGTTTCTTAATGAACTTCTCTTTGCTAGGGCTATAACTAAAAAAATTCCTAATGAGCCAAAATGGTATGATGTCATTCTCACCTATCTTCTCACTAAGGAGATGCCACAAGGGTTGGACCACCAAAAGAAACAACAGTTTCTTCACCAGGTAAAGCACTCCATGGAGATCAATGAACACCTCTACAAGGTGTACGTCGATGACCTGGTTTGTTGGTGTGTCATAATGCTGATCAACTATGCATTCTCCAAGATGCTCATAAAGGTCCTTGTGGAGGACATTATGATGGGAGATGCATAACCTTTAAAATCTTGATGGTAAGGTACTATTTGCCAATACTCTTTAGGGATGCTCATCATTATGTCTGCTCTTGTAAATGATGTCAACAAGATGGTTGAATGACTGCTTGAATGGAGGCACCTTAACAATAGATTCAACCACTAGAACCATACAACATTTGGGGCATTGATTTCATGGGTCCCATCACACCCATGTTAAATGGAAAGGTGTACATCATAGTTGTTGTTGACTATTGTATGAAATGGGTAAAAGCAACAACCATCATCGACTATACATCCTCTACTACTGCTTAGTTTGTACAACAAAACATTGTAAATAAGTTTGGTATGCCACATGCATTAATTTCTAATAATGGAACTCATTTTATAGGAACTACTTTTTAGAAGGTCATGTAATGCTTGGGGGTTGAACATAAACTCACAACACCTTACCATCCCCAAGCTAATGGTCAAGCTGAGGTTATCAATATGGAAATCACAAGGATACTAATAAGAACTGTTAGCAAGTATAGGAAGGACTTGAGCACAAAAATCAATGATGCCCTTTGGGCCTACTGCTCAACATGGAAACTTCCTATAGGCTACTCTCCCTATGAGCTTGTGTACAGAAAATTACCAATACTTCCTATTCAATCATAGCTCTGTACACTTTCAATAGCTTGTGACCTTGACCTTGATTGAGTCTAGCCCAAAATAAAAATAAAATTAATGAGTCTCAACCTATTAGACAAAAATTGATTAGTAGCCCTATCATCTAACAAGTTTCACAAGGCCTATAACAAAAAGTGTCATTACTTGAAAATTAGAAAAGTTAAATTTTAACTGGGAGATAAGGTTCTCTACTAGAACCCCACACATGTACCTCAATGAACTAAGTTCCAAACGTTGTGGGAGGGACCTTACATTATTTATGAGACTTTTCCTTCTGGGGCCATGATCATCTATAAACTTGAGAGCCCAAACAAAAAATAGCTAGTCAACATCCAACAAATTAAACCTTTCCATGAGTGTACACCAGCCAACACAATAAGCACCCCATCAGTGGACAACCACACTCCATATTTTAGCTCTCCTCCTTTCAACTTAGTCGTGGGGGAGATGATCACTCATGCTAATCATATAAAGTGGCTCCTTAGTTTTTCAAATTTTTTATTTTACACATTTTTTATTTTACAACTTTTTATTTTAAACATTCTTTATATTTTACACTTTCTTTTATATTTTCTTTTATTTGGTGTGATTTTCTAACTTTTTGTTAATAAGTGCCAGGTACATTGGTAATGCGTTACTTGATAGTGGTATGTACTATTTTTGTTATTTGATTGTTGGTGTCTAGTTTCTAACTTTGAATTTTGTTATGGATAATTAGGACATGGTTTCTTTTTTATGCAATAGGGAGTGAGTCCACAACATCCACCCATACACAAACTCTATGGTTTTTTTCTTGTTTTGGAAATGTGCAGTCCCTTTTTCATTAATAAAACTTTAATAAATTTGTGACTTTGGTAGTTTCTAGAATTGGGAAGGATTCAAAGGTTTGAACATGGTGTGGCTTCAAGGGGATTCAGTATTCTTTGTGCTTTTCTATTTGCCTGGATACATGTGTGTATTCATGGACTTCTTACCATTCCATCTCATCTAATAAAAGGAAGTTGAATAAGTCCTTCCATGGTGTCGTTCTCATCAGAAAAAAAAAGCAAAAAAAAGCAATGAAAATTCAAAGCACACCTCTTAGACAAAATAAATACATACGTCCTCACATAATGTGGTTCTCATCAGACAAACAAAATGATGAGAATTCAAGGAACATCCCTTGGACAAAATAAGTCTATGTGTCTTTGCATGGTGTGGTTCCCATTTCAAAAAAAGAAAAGGCAATGGGAATTCAAAGCACACCCCTTAAATAGAATAAATGGACTACAAGAACTAGTTATGGGACTAGTCTCCTCTAACTAAGGCCCTTCCTTACTTCCTACTCTATCTCTAATAAGGAATGGTGGTTGTTCTGTGGGAGAACTCTTATTTCTCAGGGGATGGATTAATCTTAGAATGACAATGCGAAGTCATTGAACATGGTTGGTTTTGGTCTTGACTAAGGATGAATCCTATTAAGTAATTTAACCACAAATCCATAAGGGACTTCATGTGACCATAATTAGGAACCCCATTCCACTCTCTATCCCATGCATCTATGCTTTCCATGTCTCACCTCACTACGAATTTCATGTTTTGGATTGATGTCCTAGTTTGATGTGATGGAATTCTTAGTTAGTTTTTTTTGGGTTTTGTAATTAACCTTTTGTAACCATTAATTATCTATGGAGCCCATGAACTCTTTGTTTTGAAGTTATGCAAGGGCATAAAAGGCCTATGCTTTCTTTGGGGAGGACCCACTTGCATATCTTTTGGTTGGGTTGGTTAAGTTCTGTACCCTTAGACACTCTTACAATCAAATTCTTTTTGTTTACCCCATTAATGACATCCAATTATGCACATCTTCATAATAGTTTTAGTGAACTTTCTTTTTTATCGTTGTGAATTCTTATACCCTCTTCAAATATTTCCTTGCATTGAACTTTTTCAAATTTAATGGACCACTTAATTTAATTGAGCTTATTTGTTGGCCTTTCTGGTAACACTACTTAAGGAACCAATCATCCACAATCACAACCTAGCCAAGCATAACCATCGACGAGATAAGACATTTAATAGTTATGTGTTACACATTGCATATTAATTCATAAGTCTATTGTGATTGCAATGGGAAGCATGGACTAGAAGCAAGACTATCTTCACCAAGGATGATGCAGCAGGACCACACAATGAGAACTGTTCATGATCATAGGAGCTCTTCTCTCTCATTCTTCTACTACCAAGAGGTGTTGGATGTTAGTGTTATCTAGGGTGTTCACTTCTCTTATCATGAACATTCCATTTTGTAAAAAACAATTGTAATTTTGTACACTTGGGCATTCAGAGTCTATCTATTTTATCTGAGTCAATTTGTAATGTCAGTAAATAATCCCATACCTATCAAATATGTGTTGTAAAGAACTTGTTCCTCCTCTTCTTTGCTCAAGGATGAGTTTTCATTCAGTTGTGGGGCTATAATGAACACATCTATGTCATCTACTATGACATCACATTTTGGACCTTCCTGGGAACATCATTGTGTACCCCAAGATTCCAACATGTTTTCACAGCTTCTTAATAAGGTAAGGGAATAGAAGTATTGGCTTTCTTGCCTTATTTTTTTCAAACTACCTTTGTATCTCCATGAAATAGAGTTGTGTGATGTTTGCATTTTATTTTTCCATCAGAATCACACTTCCTCTAGCTACATAGGTGAATAATTTGTTTAATCCTTTTTTTTGGGAACAAGTGATATGTGCCAATTTTGAAATAAATTGTTTCCTCTAGAGTTAACTCATTGTATCCCTTGTCTTCTTTGTCATATGCCCATTTCAGCCACAGTTTTCTAGTTTTAGCATCTGATTTGGTGGACAAATTTTCTACTTTTGTCCCTTCATTGGATATGTTTAGAGCTTCAACTATCACCTCAACTAAATACGAAACAGAGACTCCTTAAATATTGACCATAGTATCTTCTT
This sequence comes from Gnetum montanum, assembly GCA_015680685.1. NCBI lineage: Eukaryota > Viridiplantae > Streptophyta > Gnetopsida > Gnetales > Gnetaceae > Gnetum > Gnetum montanum. The sequence continues at coordinate 378,826 of MNCI01002801.1, forward strand.
TTTTATTATGCCAAAATTGATAAGTCTCCCCTAAATACCATTCATTGTTGGTTGAAAGTGTGGGCCATAATGGTGATTCTTGGAGCTATGTCCTTACCACTTCTAGAACAACTTCTATGAATTGGCCAAAGTTCGTTTCCAAAATTACTGTGGTTAGGATTGAGTTTTCTTGGATAGCTTGGAGGTAGTTTGGTGGAAACATGAGGCATTGTCCTTGTACTTGTGATTCTTCTAACTCCCCTTGGGCTGACTATCTAGTAGCAGGAGTTTCCTAATGAATGCTGAAGGATCGGACTTCTTACTCTGCATGTTCTGGATCTTATTCTTCTATTTAGCCTTTACCTTGGCCTCTTGGTCTTTTACTTGCAAGCTGTGAGGGTCCTTCGATTACTCCTCTCTTTGGGAGCATCTACAATCACATAGGATTTGAGAATTATTAGAATGTTTACTTTGATTTAGACAACCTCTTTCCTTTCCCATATCCTTTATTAGATCAATTCTTAGCTCATTATGATTACGGAGTTAGAAAAATTTTCAAAAAGAAACCCCATAGGTGTTAATTTCCTTATAACCCTTCACAGTTGTCCATTTTGTTCTTGTGTATGGCTCATAATGGTTAACATGGCTCATTAAGGGGATTATTTAAGTGTTTTTAGCTTGATCTTTATTAAGAATTTTTAATTTTTCCTTCAATCTCACCCTTAAAATACCCTCTGGGCATTAGGAAATTATGAAAATTGGCTCAAATCTTTCTTTCTAGTACCCCCCATGACTAAGACGAGATCAAAGGGTTTGAAAATCACAAAAATGAAAGCAATAATGGGCAAGATATGGCTTGGGGAAGCTAGAAGGTCAGAGCTCCTGAGTTAAGAAGAAAAATTGCAAAAATCTTTCTTAGATGCACAATGGAAAAATGAAAATTTCACTAAGTACCCCACAATAAATATAGTTTTTGTGGACTCGATATGAAATATTTGATAATGGGAATCCGATATCAAAGTGACCCAATATCAAGTGAATTTTTTTTTTATTTTTTCTTGATTTTTGATGAATAAAAATGAGTTCTTGGGAATGTCTGGAAGGTATAAAACATGTTCAAAGGATCTTGGACAAGGAATGATGCATATTTAGAGAAAATTTGGCATAGAAAATATATGAAGAAGGAATCTCAAGTTATGAAAGTATATTAATTATTGATAAGATGGATGAGATGGGTAATGAATTCTTTGGTATAGAACGGAGTTATGTGATGTAAAGGGATGTTTTGATTAACATTTATTGGTTGTGGAAAGTTCAAGATGATGTGGGATCACTTGCCAAGTATAAGATACAACAGTTATATAAGTGGGTCCTTCCCAAAGGATGCTCTAGTCCTTAATGCCCTTGTATAACCACACCTAAAAGTGTCCTTAGGCACTTAAGAAGTTGAATGTAATGCATACCTATTTAGCATAACATACATATTAGTACCACCAAATTGGGAAATTACATTATGTTACACAAAACCACAAGTTATGATTATTCATATAGTGAGATTGAATAGGCTTAGAAGGAATTGCAGAAATTGGGACGTGAGGTGTCTTACTATAGGCATAATGAATTTTTGTGTGTTATTATTGGTTTAAGTAATCATTAGCCTTTGTGTCCAAGATTCAAACCAAGTCCAAACCACATTTTAGTGACATCGCATTGTCTCATCTTTTGGAATTACAACTATAAGACTACTATTGTTGCAAGGAGTATTGTCACTTAGCATATTATCCAAGGGAGGAGTTTATTCATTGCATGATTTATTTTTTTTCTAAGAAGCCACCTACCTTTAGGCATGGGTAACATGTCTTTCCAGTGACATAGTAAGGAAGCACTTATTTACTCTTACTCCCATTTTTTGTTAGATATACAAGGATATAATACAACCCAAAAAATAGGATAGGACTCATAGAAGTAATCCAAGAGAGTTTACAAATTCCCTTGATGTCACACCCTTTACATTTCCACTTGGTTTTCACTTTTTGATCTAGGCATAATAATCACAATTTTATTCTTAGTTATATGATGGAAAGAATATCATTATAGCCATAGTGATAACCTCTTATTAATGGAATGGATGGATGGATGGTGTGGGTTCATTGTTCAAATAATCAATCCCTTATGACATGATAACATAGAAAAATATTCACTCTATGGGACTACATCTTGCCTTATTTGTGATGTGATTTATTAATAATCAGAATTATTTACAAACAAAATGAAAACAAAGTCTGAAAAAGATAGTAAGAATTGGAAAAGATGTAAAGAATGAAAAATCATTAAAGAATTGAAAAATAAAAAGAATATCAAAAATTGAATAAATGAAAAAGCATAAAAGAATGAGAAAATATCCAAGAATGTAAAAAGTATAAAATAATGGAAAAATTGGATCAAGAAATAGGAAAAGTAAAAATAATTGTAAAACAAAAAATTGAAAAGCACTTATTAATTCATAAATCGAAATAAAGCATCTCCCCCACAACTGAATGCATGGATGAGTGTTTGGAAAATGCTCCCTAGATCTCTTGTATCATACATTCTAGGTGGCTCACTTACCATTTTTAGTGTTCTAACTTTTCAATTATCATCCCAAGTAATCTTGATGGTAATGGAATCTTGATCATCTATGTTCTTATTTTCTTCTCTTAATGGTGTATGATTATGGTTTAATAGTTTCGTTTTTGGGTCCTTAATTGGGTTCATTTTCCTAGAATAAGAGTTGATAAGTGAATTAGATTGTTCCATGCATATTCTAGATAGTTTAATGCTCTTAGTCATTGGTCACTAGGTGTCTTTTGGTTTAGTGGCCCTTGCTTTTTCTTGTGTGCACACTTTTTCTTCACTTATGTTGTGGATTTTTGTACTAACTATGTTGACATTTTGAATTGTTGATCCACCATTGCACCCTTTACTTTGGGAAATATTACATGGAATCCGTTGTGTATGTATGGCTCCGTGCATGTATTCCTTAGAGATTTCAATAAATAAATCTCTCATAGTCAACTTAGCATCAATTATGCTAAGCCATGCTCTCCCCATGATAATTGAAAATTCCTTGTCATCATTTTTCACATTAATCACAAGAAAGTCTATTAGATAAGGCCACCCATTAACAGTGGTCACTACATTTTCTATCTATCCCAAAGGGATGGTGATAGATTGATCTACAAGCTCCAACCTTATATTGCACTCATTCAAGGATGGTAGGTTCCATGCTTGATATGCTTCATAAGAGATCAAATTTACCCTAGAACCTGAGTCTAATAAAGCTTTACATGGCAAATTGCTAACTACTCATAGATAAATCAAAGAAAATCCTAGATCAATTCTCTTCTTAGGAAGTGGTCCTACCTTTATCCAATCTGTGACTATTTCTGTGAGCATGATAGTCTACATATTTTTGTTTGAAAATGGTGGAAGCTTGTTGTTTTTAGCAGGGTCTTCCTTAAAATAAGCTTGTCGAATTGAAGTTCTGACTCTACTAGCCTTCTAAGGACTTGTCCTAAAGAAGGGATGTTTCTTTGTTTGGCCCTTAGTATTGTTTGTAAGATTCTCTATTTGTATGTTCACTGCCTTTGCAGCTCATCTCTACTACAATTATGATAGAAATTCACCTTTCATAGTAGGTGGTGGCATTGATGGCAAAGGATGAGTTGGATTTTTTGAATCAACTACTTGTGAATGCATGTTTGAGTTTGGATCTGTCCTTGGTGGTGTCAGTTTGTGGCACTTAGGTGGATAACACCATGGAGTTTGAATAGTTGCATTTTTTGGCTAGATTTGACATTGGACGTAATATCCATAAGGATTAGGCTACCGATATGGATATTGTTGGTGAGGTGGTGGCATGTTCCATAATTGGGGTTGTTGCCACTACTTATGGTATTGCTCTTGTGGTTGTGGTAGAGCTCAACTAGAATAGTATGTTATTTGGAAGTTCTAACTGTATCTACCTTAGGAATAAGGTAACCTTTTAGGCATTTGTTTTTTTTAACAAATCTAGGATTGAGTGCATATGCTTCAGTTTCCTGTAAAAGTGCCATTACTAGGCAACATTCCTTAGGATGTTCTTACTAACACACAACACACCTTTCTTCATTGGTGGAGCTGGTGTCTAAACACTTAGCCACTGTAGCACTTTGCCCATTCATCCAAGCTCTTTCTTCTTTTTCTTGTCTTTGCCTTTTCCAAAGGCTTGCTGCATTCTCTCCTCCACAATCTTTAATGCAGTTGTAAATTGTTTATCTATTGAGTTCAACATTTTCTCTACCTTCATTGTAATATCAATTACAGCTTTCTAAATTGGTAGAGTCTTCTTTTAGATTTCCTATTCCAAGGTTTTCTCTTCTTGGATATCACAAACTCATGCATCTCTTTTCTGAATGGATGGATCTCTATTATACTCTTCTACTAATTCTCTCTTTCTTAACTCACCTTCTTCCTTTGTCACTTGATCAATTAGTCTTTGGATTTGATGGGTAGTCATATATGATAATTTTCCTTGGGCATAAACTACAAGGATCTCTCTAGTCTTACTTCTTAACCCATCTACAATGTGCCTTAGCTGCTCTCACTATGAAAATTCATGGCTTGGACATCTGTGTAGTAATGAATAGTACCTACCCATTGCCACATCAAGGGTTTCATGAATCTTTTACTTCCATCCTTGGATTTGTTTTCTTAAGTTAGACACTCATAAATAGGTTTGGTAGTTATAGTTGAAGATTTCTAGCATGGTACTCCATCTTCTAATTGATTCTAGTTTGAGTGATCTGTACCAGCTCTTTTTCATATGAAGCAATGTTCTTAGGAACAACTTTAACTTCTGCCAGTCATGTTCAATGTTCTGTAGGGTGCAGGCATCATGAAAATCTTAGAGGTGGTGTTGTGGATTAGCATTATAGCCACCTTCAAATCTTGGCATGTTATTCATATGAAGCTGTTTGATACTGCTATCCCTTGCATGCCTAGTGGGAATGTGTACAACTTCCTATATGTTCATCATGCTTCGAGTTACCATGAGGGGTTCATCATCTTGATTAGATTTGTGCACTCAATTATAGTAGTGCCTCCTTCTGTGCTCATCCCTTTCATGATTTTTGTGATCTTTGCATCTACACTATTCATACTCTTCATATTTTGAATCAGAATGTCTTGAATGATGATCATGATAGTCATTAGTTCTCCTCCCTTTCTTGTCATGGTCTTTGTACCTGAAACACCACTAATTCTGGCCTAGCACTTTGAAATGGAAATGACTCAAGCCCTTTTGAATTTTTGGAGAAAAAATTTGGCTTAAGGCATGGCATTCACGCCGACTTGGGAACTCATGCTAGATGTTGAATGATGAAAATTCACGCTGGATGTTGTGGTGACGCTATAGTGTGACCCCTAGCGTGACCAACTTTCCCAACTCTCAAAGCCTCCAAATCAAGTCAAAACAATCAAATTTTCAGAGGATCAAATCAATCTTCAGGGTTCACCATTGACAACATCCGACTTTAGCCTCCAAAATCTCCAGATGTTAAGTCAAAAATTGCAAGTTTCACAGGTGTTTGCAAGTCACGCTGCAGGTGACACTGTAGGTCACGTTGTGGTCACATTGTAGCATGAGTGCAGCGTGACCTACCAAGAATGGCTCAAAAACAAGGCACATCAACCTCAATCTTCAAGCTCAAGATCACATAGGTAGGCAACAATCACACTTCAAAAATAATCGAGGCTTCAGAATTCAAAAAATGATGTCAAAAGGTCAAGTTTTCCTCACTCACGTTGGAGGTCATGCTGCGCGTGAGTGCAGCGTGAGTGCAGTGTCCACACGCTGGATGCTGGGCAAGCTGGGCATGCTGGATGCTAGACACACATTGGAGGTCACGCTGGGCATGAGTGTAGCGTGACCACAAATCAACCTACACTGAAGCTCAACTCGACTCTGAAGGCACATCAACTCATGTTGGAAGCCCTGGTCAAAGAGAGATTCCTCGAATAGCCTCAAATCGACATCGCGACATCCTGCAGCACTCGATCCATGGTCAAGCGAGCCGGGTCAAATTTCTCTTGTTGTACATTTCATTGTAAATCTTCATTTGTGGGCTTGTCAAGCCCACATGGTCTAAATTGTGTGTACGCCCATGGGCTTGAGTAACCCACAAGTTGTAAAATGCAATGTATCTAGTCAAGAATGTAGCTTGCCGACATACATCCAATGCTTACCAACACACATCCAACTCTTGTCAACACACATCCAACTCTTGTCAACACACATCCAACTCGTGTACAAATTTCCATTGGACATGTGTCACTTGATCCGTTTTCCTATTAACTCCCAACCGTTGATCCCATTCTGGAATTCTGCACCTGAGCCTGGCCCAGCCCTATAAGTATCCTGTCAATTCACATGAACTGGGGTTGGCAATTCTAAGAACATACAGAACCAGCAATCCTTGGGTGCTTGGCACACTTGTCTCCTGGCATCCAAGCACTTCTCACATACATCACATCACATCATCGCATCACATCACCCCGAGGCTAGGGGTTTGACCTACCATCCACATGCAGTTATGCTTTGACTGGTGCACATCTTTTCTAAGCAATACAATTCAGTTCATTTTGCCAACCAACCATTATTCTCGTTTACTCTGTTTTATATTTAGTTTACATTCTGTTCTGCAATTTACATTCTATTTACATTCTACAGTTTATGTTTCTATTTACGTTCTTCTTATATTCTGTTTATGATCCTGTTTACATTTTACATGCACTGTTCATGTTTTAAGACGTTAGTTATGATAACCCCAGCACAAGCCATAGTTTACGCTCAGGGAAGTCCTTGGTTGATTTGCGTGCAGAACATCCAAGGCACTTTGCCTTCGTTCCCTTTTCCAACTTGCCCTCAAGCAAAGGTAAGGTTAGCTGTGCCTGCCCGATGATCTTTTGGTGTTTGTTTCCTTCCAACCTTACACCGACGATTTAGGTCAGTACTGTAAATTGGCGCTAGAAGGAGGGGCTACTGGCTTGTTGTTTGTTAAAACGTCAATCACACTACCTATCAAAACTTTTTCATCTTGTCCTTGTGAGTCACGCTAAGCTTGCTCCCTATTGGTCACGTTGAGCTTGCTCCCTGCTGGTCACATTGAGCTTGCTCCCCGCTAGTCACGTTGAGCTTGCTCCCTGCTGGTCACGTTGAGCTTGCTCCCCGCTGGTCACACTGAGCTTGCTCCCCGCTGGTCACGCTGAGCTTGCTCCCTACTAGTCACGCTGAGCTTGCTCCCTGCTAGTCACGCTGAGCTTGCTCCCTGCTAGTCAAGCTGTCGTTGTGTCATGTCACGCTGCGATTGCTTACAATCCAACTCAACTCATCTAGCCCAATCTGCTCATGTTCATCATGGAATCCTCCCAAATTAACCTAGTAACACTACTAATCTCTGACTTTGGGATTGAAACTTCGAACCTTGTAACTGCTACGGAATCCATAACCATTATTGAACACATAAATCCCCAAGGTCCTACACGCTAGTCACTTAGGCTACAGGGCAAAGGCCCTACTTATGCCACTCGTACACCCAAAGAGTATAACTTCATCTATGTCAAAATCCAAGCTAACCTACCTATCTACTGTATAGAGAGGGAAGAAAAACGAGACTATGAACTTATCCACAAAGGAGGTTGCGAATTCATTCCTTCAGCATTTGACATAATCCCGCTCTCTAAACACCATCATAGACTCATATCCCAACTTCTCATGGCTAGAAGTTAAGGCCTATAGTTACCTCCAATAGAGCCTCAAAGTGGAGACGAGGAAGATGATTTTGTAGCCCAATCTGAACATAGGGATTCATACCATACCATTAGCCCCCATGCCCATACAAACCCATTATTTTAACCTTTCCTGGAAGAGACAATATTTCTGCCACCATCTTCCTTATAGGAAGTAGCCATTCCTATTCCCATCTTCTCCAAGTCCAACATTCAAACTAACGCATCTACTTCCATCGTACCATTGCAAATACAATCCCAACAGCTTCCTCCTTAGACTAATGCAAGGATGACTTCTCAACCTCAAGTGATTGGGATGCCATTGATCATACTTGCTTCTACATCCATCCATTATATACCTCAAGTGCAAATCCAATAAGCACCAATGATCACTTCACAACCTGTGACTGGGCAGTGGGTCCTACCAGCTATTCAGCAAAACCCTCCTACTCACTACAGTGTATCACATCCCATGATCTCAGCCCCGAATGCTGCCCCTCCACAACAAACAACTGTCCAACAACCTCATTTTCCACAAATGATGCCATAATCGAGTCATTATCAATTACCATAAACCCAAACTGCTGGTCTGACTACCACCCAAGAATGGGCAAACACACAAAAGATGATGCACTCATTGGCAGAAGAATTAAAATTCCTTAAAGTTGTGAACAATGAGGAAGTCAAGGTACTAGATTTCTACTAATATGACCCAATTGATCCCTCAGTTCCACCACTAACCTTGCCAAAGGGAGTCTCATTACCCCAGCTGACCAAGTACAATGGAGAGGGAGACCCAAATGCCCACCTAGTGACATTTCGAATCGAAAGTATTTTGCTTCAGGCATGGCCCCATGTAATTCTGTGTGTGTTTGCTATGTCCTAAACTGGAAAAGCCCTAGACTAATACCAAGCTTTACCTCGTAGCTCCATATCTTCTCTAGAAGAATTACTGCACCAGTTTGTCACCCGTTTCAAGTACAATCTAAAACCTGAAGCCACACTCGATAGTTTAATTTAGATTAAACAGGTGCCATTAGAGCTAGCACAAACATTTATCCAAAGATGGACTACAGCCTTAAATGAACTTCATGAATCTATTCCTGAAACGTATCTACTTACTATCCTTAAAGCAACCGCAAATGACTTTATTAAGTCAAAAATTTACTATTTAAAACCCTATACCTTGAGCCAATCATTCATACAAATTAAAGACATAGAAGAGACTGCACAAACAAGTAATGACCCAGAATACTTAAACTTTAGGAGCCAACATACCAAGAAAGATAAATCCAAGATAACGGTAGCAGCAGTGGCTAAGTCAACCCGACCTAGCCATCCAAGACAAAAGGGAAAACAACCTGCTATCTCAAACGGCTACGAAGGAAATACACCCACGCCTACACGTAAAACTTCCTTAAATAGAAACACTAACACAAGTCCTGCTCGTACATTCGAAAGAAAAGACCCCGCTCAATATACACCCTTGCTAGCGAAGCCGTCATAATTTCTTGACCAACTTCTAAAGCTCGGGTTAATCAAACATAAACAAATGTCCCCAATGATGTCTCAAAGACATGATCAATTTTATGAGTTGGCCAAGAATCCAACCTTAGCAACAGCTAATGAACCCCCCATTTCGAAAGGCTTTAGGTTGGATAGGTTTTGCGAGTATCACCAACGACCCGGCCATGGAACTGATTACTGTTTCACTTTGAAACAGGATATACACCGCATGATTGATAGGGGTGAAGTAGTATTCTGTTGGCACATTTTGGCCATTTCATGGAATAGGTTAGCATGATTAAATCTGCAAATAAAAAAAAAGAAATCTCTTTTCAAACTTTTGAAGAGAAATAACACAATTGAACTACAAATGGATAATTACTGCCAATGAAATTCAAAATATTGAAAAATCTACAAATGGAAAGAGACCATCCAAACTGAAAATCCAAGGCTCTAAAGGTAGCATTCTTGAGAAAGGAACCACCCTCGGGCATTAAGGATGATGCCTATCATTATTAGGCAAAGGAAACCTTCATTCTGCCTTTCCTTTTCCTTCTAACAAGTCTGGAATTTGCGTCTGTAAACATCAACAGTAGCAAAATGAGCCAGCAGCATGTGGTGAGCCACCAAGTATGGCTCTAGGCCAGATTCCCTAGCAGTGTAGTTTGCAGACATGAATTTGGAGCATTGTCTGGGAGCATTTCAGCCTTGGTCGTAGCCCTGGCTTGCAAAAATATGCGGCTGGTTGATTTTGATCCACTGCTTCACTCTATCACCAAATTCTGTGAAACAGAGCTCCGTGTATTCCTTAAAATCATCAGTATATGAATTTCCCATGTTAGTTAATCAATGGTGGAATGCAAAAAAAAGGGGTTAATACTAGCAAAGCAGAGCGCCTGTCCCCTATTCCCATCAATATGTTCCTTTTGCCAATGTTGATGCCATTCGCACCACCACCTACGAGCGCTGTTAGAGGTGCCCACTGCTAGGATAGAAAGGCAGGCTGCTGCTGCTGCCCAGAGGGAGACTTGCTATCGGTGCTGCGATCACATGCATGTGCACTGTCTAGACCTTCCATCACTGTGGATGCCTATTGCTGTTGATGCTGCGCTAAATGCTAGCTACAGCTCCTGCCACTTGCAACGGGCTGCCTATCATCTACTGACCACCATCGAGAGTGAAAAAATAGAACCCTATGGTTGACTGCTACCGTTTGCAGTTGCTAACATCATGCTGTAAAGCTGATGTACCTCCGTGAGCTTTCCTACCTATTGATGCTGCCTGCCTGCCTGCACTGCTACCATTGATTGCACCATGCATTTGCTGAGAGAGAGGAGAAAGAGATTGCCCACTACAGTTTGCACACTGGGAGAGCCTCTAACACATTTGTAGATAGTTGATGAGCCCCTACAGCTTGCTCTTTTGAAGAAAACCAGAGTGAAACCCAAAGACGTAGGAATTCTGGTTGTAAACTGCAACTTATTCAATCCAACTCCTTCTTTGTCTACCATGATCATAAACCACTACAAGATTTGTGGAAATATTCTGAGTTTCAATCTTGGCGGAATGGGTTGTAGCACAGGAATCTAAGACGAAATTCATTCATAGTGCTACAAAAAAGGCGATGCTAAGGCAATTATATAGGAAGCATTTGAGCAGGGATTTCATATTTCATCTTACGTTTATTTGATCGAATCTGCTGAATCTCTTTTGCGACCGAATGGAAACAAGTGTTGCACAAGATGATAGATGCTTTCAAAAACCATATAGATAGCATGGTGGCAAAGGTTACAATGACCACAGTTTTTTTATGGAACACACGACAACCTTACTGAAAATAGCAGCAGTGCCTGACGCCAACGCATTTGCCATTCCCATTGCCAATCCATCAAGTGCGATAACAAAGACATGAAGACACAGCAAGACAGGTGCACAACTGAATCAACGGAACCAGGAGATCTTTTAGCCAATGCCGATGAATCAGGGTTACTATTTATTTGGAAGAAACTATCATCAATGAAGAAAAATACAAAACCCAAACGCAAGGAATTGAAGTCACAAAAATAAAATTTCAATTTCATATGGTCCGGTGGCAAAAAGATAATTTCAACAATTTCTCACATGCAATAATGGTATGGAGCGCTTGTTAAAGATCTAACATCAATTTAATTATCCCAAATTTAATTATCCTAAGTGAATTGCTAAGGCTTTATACACAGCGGGTAATTAAAATCCTAAAATAAAAATAAAATAACAATTGTATGAAGCTCTTATAAGATGGAGGTCTTGGCTTTATTTTTAAAAAAATTATTTTATAGGTTATTGCTTATAAAAGAAATATTTGTAATATTTACACATGTCAATGTTAGCATGATTTTCTCCTAACTTTATGTATAAGTTACAACTTCCTAACTTGTTGGGCAAGTAACATCTCCTAACTTGTTGGGCAAGTTATAACTTCCTTACTTGGGAGAGAAGTTAGCTAAGATATTTTGGAATATCTAACTACCTTTGAACCCTATAAAAAGGCTTCAAGGGTAGAAAGGAAAAACACACTTAGGACTACTAGCTCTCACTTGGAGTCACACTTTTGGGATCATATCACACTTTGGGGTCTCACAGTCGGGGTCTTGGAGGAAGATTGTAAAGAAGACATTGTGAAATATTTCTTGTAAGATGACTTGCTAAAGACAACATTTCAGCCTCTTTGTCATAGTCCTGTGAGTTATGCTTATTTTTTTATTTTTTTTAAGTTGTTTAGCCAGTGGTTTACATAGTCTCATGCTTGGCAAGTAATTTTGGGATTTTTA
>MNCI01002801.1:391363-425479 GCA_015680685.1 Gnetum montanum
CAACAACTCATAGTACTTGGCAAAGTTGGTTGAATCTCTTTAAGATAAGTCATCTATAGTTTTACACACAACCCAATCGTTTCATTTTTCACAACCGCACACCGCAATAGCACACACACATACTCACATTAACTACTGAGTCTATTTGGAGGTATCTGGGCCTTGGTGTTGCTAGAGACTAGCAAGCACCTAAATCCTATTTGAGGACACTCGTTGGTGGTCGCGTCCCAAACGATCGCCAACATATTTGATGAGGCAAACCCAGTAAGACCCCAAAACCAATCCATGGGGGTCTACAAGGATCCTCTCAACACCAATGATGCACCATATGTGATTAATATTATCCATGTGGAAGACAAACAAAATGTGCAACAAAAACCTTTTGTGATTCGCAGGCCTTCAGAAGACACACTTACCCCAACATATCCTCAAACTCCTTTCATCATGCGCACATCTCCCACACCACCAAAGCCATTCATTATCCGTATACCCCCTTCTGTTGTAGCAACAACCTCATCATCTAAAAATCAACCCATCCCCTTTGTGATCCGAATGCCAAAACTCCTTGATACAAAACCCACCTCCATTCCCCCGTGACCTCTGCAAGAACATCTTGCCAATAGACTAAGAGAATGCTTGGAAGGAGAAAACCATCGATAAAAATTGGGACCACCAAAGCCAACACCGCTAAACGCTATTCCCATGAGTCCGTCTATTAATGAGCCTGGTATGAGTTATCAAAACAAGAATAATGTCATGAGTTATGTCCCAAACCTAGCATCCTTAGCTACTATCATAAAAACCCCTCCTCAAGAAATACAAATGTTGGGTCAGATGGACCAAATCTCTACAGACAAGGGTGCCCCAAATGGTAAGGACCTAGCGAGTGCATTGACCCAGGTCACACAAGCTTTAAAAGAAAAGAATACTTCTCTAAGTCTATACGACATAGTAATGACTTCACCAGTACATCGAGAGGCTCTTGTGCGTATGTTGATGTCGGTCCCTATTAGTGAGGACCTTCCTGTAGATGAACCATCCATTCATGCAATATTTTCTGCGCAACCTTAGGAATCGAAGACCACATCCCTAGAGTTTCATGTTAAGGACATTAAGCTAGATGAAAAAATAGGAGAAGTCACCATAGCCCCTATGTTCATAACGATACAGGTTGATCATTTCAAGATATGTAGGATGTATGTGGATGACGGCATGGCAAAAAACGTAATACCTTTTTTCGTCATTGAAAAATTGGGGCTTACTGAACAAATACAGCCCACAGCAACCTCTTTCTTGAAATCCTTTAGTGGTTCCCATGTTGGGATGAGAGGTATGATCACCTTAGATTTCATAGCTAGAAACCAATTCCCCACATTAGCTGAATTCATAGTGGTTGACAAAATGCCAGGGTTCAATCTGATTCTAGGACATCCCTGGCTAGCTCAACTTAAAGCCGTATCCTCACCGATTCATCAAGAGATCCATCTACCTTACGAGGGCAGTGAGATCATCATACGTGGGGATACAACAACATCAATCACTTCCTCACACCCTAAGGTAGGTCAAGAGTCAAAAATTGAGTTCATTGAGCCTAAGCAAGAAAATGTGAACATACATCAAAACGTAAACCCAACATTGACTCACAATCCAACTAGGACTGAAGAAACACAAGAAGACATAGACATAAGAGCCATTCCTACTAATGTCCCTTGGTCAGAACTACCCTTTGACATCACTAATGAAGGGGAAGGTGAATATAAAATCATACCTATATGCCCAACCCCACATGTTAAGCTACAAAAGATCAAGAGGCAACTCAACAACTAGAACAAAACTACAAAATGTCTGAAATGACGTTAAACTATGAAATGTTTGAAATGACATTAAACTACAAAATGTCCAAAATGACGTTAAACTACGAAATGTCCAAAATGACGTTAAACTACGAAACGTTCGAAATGACGTTAAACTAGGAATCGTCCGGTATGACATTAAACTTCCAACAAACGTCCGCAATGACATTAAACTAGACACGGTCAGAAATGGCCAGTTCTATTTAAAATTTTCTAAAAACGTTACTACCTTTGGCCCACCATGGCATAAAACTGGTAATCCTTTCTTTCTTTAACAGTAGATGCAGCAGTCCATCATGACTTTAAACTGATGTACCCAGCCCGAAATGGCTTTAAACTAGAGCCAACAAGTTACAGATTCATGAACTCCCGTCATTTTACATTGAATTTTCGTTTACAAGTTACAAGTTACAATTTAGATTCATGCACGGTCGCTGCCTTCTTTTTGAAATATCTACCTTACATTTCGCTTTACATTTTAGAAATTTATGCTACCTTTAGTTGCACATACATGTTCACAATATACTCAAGAAAATAAAGAAAAACAATGAAAAACATGAAAAATAACAAAAATATATATATAAATACATGAAACGGCAAAGTAATGAAAGAATGCAACCATTTTATACCACAATTAGATCCAAGTCATTACATCAGTCTTTCTACATTCCATTAAACATCCAAAAATCCAAAGAAAAAGATTTAACGGCTTAAGCCTGACTAATGCAAAGCTCATGGATGGGGTTGATCTCCAAGATCCTCTTCATCATTTTCTCCTGCTCCACTAGGGCTAGATCCATCATTAACATGTCCCTAAAAATAGAAAAAAAAAACAAGACAAAATAGGTAAGGGTAATAAAGCAAGTCATAAACACAAAAATCAAAAAAAAAATAACACTAACAATGAAAACAATGAAATCATACAAAAATAAATGCACAATAAAACACTCACAAGTGAGGAAGGCCCTAAGTTGATCTCCAAACGTCGCAGAATCTCCTTCTCAGGCATATTTGCCCAATCCTCCTCCAAGCCAAGGTAAATACCAGTGAGTGCTTTACCTTTGTCCACTGGGGTCTAAGTAGGGTGCTCAAGAGAGAACACGCCTGTCACAGTCTCCCCAGAGGTGATGGTAATTGTTCTCTCCAGAGATCCCTCCACCTCAGTGCACTCAACAAACCTATCATAAGAAGGTTGTAAACCTAACCCATCGATGAACATCTCTGCCCGGTGACGTTCAATTGAGTCCTCCTTCAGCCATTTCTTATACTGATGCTTGTGGTTCTTTTGTTCTTGGTACTTTGGCAACAAAGGATTTTCAATCTTGACATTTCCTATTCAAAAAATCTATTTGTGCTCCTTGTTATGCTAAGTCTCGTGTAGCCTGCACTTTACTATTTAAAATCATCCAATAACGTGCGTAGGTGACTTCGGATGAGCACCATGTGCTACCACCAGACAACCTAGCAGTAGCAAAGTCATAACGGGATTGGATATCCCTTTTCTCCTCTCTCTCTTTTGCTAATGTCTTCTTCAGTGTGTGAACCTCATCCCATAGATACTTAGTTGAACACTTGAAAGTCCAAACTATCTTGGCATTCTGTATGACGCAACCAAAAACCGCATCATAGATCTTTTTTGGGACTTGCTCAATATCCCTTGGTAACTCAGGGAGAGCATCAATGTGGGTAGCTTTAGAAGGATCCCACTAGAGTTTGGCACCTATAGGTGCATACATAAATTAGGCGTGATTAAAAATAGACACAAAGAAACACAGTAAAACTAGACACTTAGCATGAAATATAATGTGCACACACCTAGTTCTAGATGAATTTCTTGTAAGCGGGTGACCACCTCATTAACAATGTTTGTAACAAAATCCATTTTTCTAGGCATCTCAAGCCATGGCTTCAATGGGTCAGTTGATGTGGGACGAGCAGGGGAGGTTTCTTCAATTAAAACCTGTGATCCTGATATCACTTCCCAAGATATAGGTGCCTCAGGAATTTCTTCTATCCCAAAATAATCAAAATAATCAATAACAACACATAAAAATCAAAAGACAAAGAATATAGATTGAGCTAAAAAGGAACATACCAAAAATACCTTTGCTCTCTAGCCTAGGTGGATCACCAAGCTGCAAAGATCCGTCAAAAAATCCATCAAGGACATCCCTTTCATCACTTGAATTCCTAAGTGCATCCAAGGCCTCTGCAAGCTTCGTTCCCATGTTGCTTGTCCCCTCCTCCTCTTTTGAGGCAAGAATTTATCCTTCCTCGATTGCTTCTTCCTTTTCTTTTCCTTCCTCCTCAGGTATAGGAGCTAGGACCTCTCTCTCCTCCTCCAAACTTTTCTCTGAAATAACACCGGAACCTTAAAATTAGTACGATATAACTCATAAGTACATCCAATAGCAATATAAACCAAAAAAGCAAATATATAACAATATATATAACAAACCACTTACCTTCCACTGGTAGTATAAACTGAATCTTCTTTGCTCTTGGGGGTCTCACATCTAGGGCAGATTCCTTTACATGTTCCTTCCTTTTCACCTTTGCCTTGTACTTTCCAACAGTCTCACTAATTAACTGTTTAGCCCTCTTAATAGATGTGCACAAGCTGGGTGGTTCTAATCCCAAGCTGTCATGGGAATGATGAGAACGGATGGCCATACCTCCACTAGTAACCGATACAAACTCCTCAAAGTCTTCCGGTAGGTCCTGGGATCTAGTGGTGCTATATAAGTGGCAAATCCAAGGGCGGGATAATTGCAAACGGTCTCTCAAAATATAGTGGTTATCCTCATGAACTACTAGGAATTCAGTGAACCTATGCAAATATCTCGTAAAGAAAGCAAAGGTGAAGTGGGATTTTGCATGGATGCTTGAACGTAACCTAATAATTTCCCCATGAAGGCTAGATCCTAGAAATTGTGCCCAATTGTATTGCATGCCTGTTTCCAAAATCGCACACATCACACACACAGACTCAATCCCAAGGTTTCTCCCTTAAGAAAGAGATTTGGGGAACGCCTGTGCCCAAAAGAGAGCATACAAGAAGTTCACTTCCATCGATCGGGTATCTTGTCGCATGGCAAATCCCTTGAGGCCCTTAGAAAAACCTAACCATTGCTCAAGTTCCCTTATGACCTGCCTATCCTTAGTTGCTTTGTCCACGGCCACCGTGGCACCATCCATGGGAATGCCAAAAAGATCGAAAAGAAAATCAGTGTTTAGGTGGAATGATACCTTCACTCCCCGAACCCATGTGGTAAAATGAGAAGCATCACCACTAAAAGAGTCGACAATCGTAACCATCTTGGCAGTCAGAACACTAAGAGTCAAGGCTGTAAATAGGTCCATCAAATTGGCCCAGGTGAGGTGACCAATAATCAAATCAGAAGCTTGCTTCTGTAACCACTTTTGTGATTGCTCTACCTCCCCATACTTTGTAAAAAGCGTAGCCTCAGTACGCCCTGTAGTAATAGTAACTTCTTCAAGGGGGATGATTGATGTAAAAGAAAAACATAGAGCAAAAAGTTAGAAAAGAGATGTGACACACAATGATGCAACAGAAAAGGAAAATGGAGTCTAAGATGCGATCACTTACCATCTGTAACTAGTGAAGGCGAGGTGGGCACAGGATCAATCCTTTGAGGAAAAATTGGTCCATTAGGAGACCAATCCTTATGCAACCAACCGTGAGCCTGGCAACACTCAAAGGCTCTTGAAAATTTCCTATGGGAGTCAACAAGAGCTATCTTTGTCTAGTCCAATACTACAACACGAAGAATGGGGCCTGCCATAGATGTCTCTTGCACTGTGCGCGTTAAAGCAAGCCCACCATCATCATCATGCATCCCATGTTCATCAAAATAGGGCCTAGATGGGAAAACAACATTCACATTTAGATGATGACATAAAATTAAAAAGAAATCACAAGTTAAAGTAAGACACAAAGGAGCATACCTATCCACTTTGTATACCATCCCGGGTGGGTTCTAAAATAAGGTATGCACACGGAGAGCTAGGAAAAGTGTGTTGTTGCTATTTTAATGACCACAAGTAGGAAGCCCCCACACATGAGTTAAAGGATTAGTCGATCTACGACCCTCAGCAAGGCCTCTTTCAACTCTAAAAATCCCCTCATAAATATCAGTGATAAAGGCTAGTATGTCTTATGTGGCCCCAGGCAAAATGGTCTCTATAATATCACGAGCCATCTGTTCACTTAGATGAGACCATATGACTACACTGAAATTTTGCAATATAAACGACAAGAACGAACTAGTGCCATGATGGAACCATATTACATGGCGCCCAATTTGCATGTCATAGGGAGGTGTGTCTGGCCCAAGGGGGCCAAACCAAGCAAGTACCCCAACGAGCTCAATAATGAGAAGAGAAGATTTAGGTCCCCTGCACGTAACCGAAACATTGGGTAAGTGAAAAATCTAAGAACTAGCAATAGATCAACATCACATAAACAAATATCCCATCCCATGAGACGAGGACACTAAAATCTATTTAGTGTAATCTTATGCTTACTAGGGTACATGGAAATCGGTTTGAAAATAAATCCATGTTTAAATCATTAATCCCAGAAAAACAATAAACAATGTAAAAAATATAAAATTCAGAAATCATTGAACATCTTCACACTGGCCATGTCTTCCTTGAAAAGCCTAGAGACTAAAAACTGAAAATTCAAAAATCATGGTCACACTGCCACAAGGGCCAAAATCCAAAATTCATGGTCACGCTGCCCAGGGATCAAAATCTAAAAATTGCAGTCACACGGAAATCCTTGAAAATCCAAAATTTTTTGCAGTCACGCTGGGCCCTTATCCCTAGGTTACGTTGCTGCCAGCCTCCCAACAAAGTCACACTGCCCTGGCAGCCGAAAAATGCAGGGAGCCACGCTGCCTTGCCTAGGGCCAAAATTTTATAACCCACGTTACTCTCTAAAAATTGAAAAACCCTACCCAAGAATTTGAAGTCACGCTGATCATTTGCCTTGGCAAGCCAAAAATTTTCATAAGTCATGCTACTCTAGGTTCCCCAAAAAACCCCAAGAATTACAGGTCACGTTGTCCCAAAAAAAAAAACTAAAAATTCAAGACCTCGCTGCTCCAAGACAAAATCCAGAAACCCCAAGTCATGTAGAGACCCCTTGAAAAAATTCAAAATGTCAGTCACGCTGGGTTCCTTCTGAGACCAAAATCTAAAATAGTCACGACAAAAACCCAAAAAATCGCAAGTCACGCTGAATCGGGAATTTGTAGGTCATGTTGTCCTAGGGAAAAGACCCAAAATTTACAGGCCACGCAGCCCTAGAAAAATTTTTCAAGGGTTAATTTACGCTGTCCCCTTCGAAAATCAAAAATTTACAATCGTACTAGCCATTCTTGCCCCTCCAAAAATCAAAATTTTGTAATCATGTTGCCCTCTAGATCCAAAATCTGTGTGGTCACGCTAAGGTCAAAATTTTTAGTCACAAACCCTGCGAAAGCCATGCCAAGAAACCCAAAAACTAGAAAAACTGAAAATGCCATGGTTCCAAAAGTCCCAAATCGCAAGCCCAAAAATCCCAAGCACAAATTCCCACCCTAGGTAGCGCTACTTGCAAAAATGCTAGAGAAAAATTGAGGACAAGGAATTTACTTGTGCAGGGCCTTCTTCCACGTTGGAATCCTGACTTGGGGGAGACGTTGGAGGAGCTCTTCACTCTCCTCCATGAATGCCAAGGCTACCTACTTCCTTTCCTTGCCCCCGGTTGCCTTCCCCTTACCCTTGTCTTTCATGGTCACACTGACGCTGATACTAACGCCTTGGCTCACGTTGCACTCTGGGAAGGTCACGTTGCCCTTCAAGTTCCAACAATTCACGTTAACAAAAATGAGGCCTCCTATTTCAAAAACTCTCTTTTCTATTCCCCCCTTGGTAATTTATTTAATTTATTTAATTTTTGGGCCTTTTATTTTAGTTCCTCTTCTTATGTTAATTACACATGTTCTTCAAGCCATCCTTGCCTTGTGTTTACCTAACCTTCCTTGTCATTCCAACTTCCCGAAACAAGGCCCAAAATTTCTTGTGAAGAAAGGAGGAAGGTGCTGAAAGATCAAAAAATAAATATATATAAACATTTGGAAGGGGCATAAATTTCATAAAAATTTAAAATCTCCACGACCTTATTTTCCACTCGAAAATTTAAAATTTAAATATAGAGTTTAAAAGTCAAAAAAATTAAAATTTAAAAATAGTGCATACACTTAGTTCAAATGGCAACTCAACATGTGGCCCGGTATGGCCTTAAACTGCCATGTGGCCCGATATGGCCTTAAACTACCATGACTTCCATTGCATCTCCTAATTTTGTCAGTACACAGTTTAATTATCCTATGTTCGTTTACACTTTGTAACTCTCCTATCGAGGGAGTGTCTCTTACTTCGCTTTCGTTTTAATTGGCAAGAGTGAGCACCATGGCCACCAACAACATCCTCTCAACATTGTCTCTTAGTGGACCATACAGGGAGATAGAAAGAGCGATCAACTTAGAATCCTTAGATCTAAATCCATCCACCTATACCGATTTGATAGCCTCCACTCAAGAAACCTCAAACTAGCCTAAAAATGTGACTAAAAATCTAGATCTAGAAGCTAATAATATCACTGAAGATCCTCTGGTTGAAATCCCCATCACCACAGTCAATGACGAAGCCAGAACCTTGAAATTAAGTGCCCTACTAGATTCGCAACTCATAGGTGACATCACCCAGGTGTTAAAAGACAACATAAAAATGTTTACATGGTCATATACCGACATGCCAGGGTTAGATCCCCGAATCATCCAGCACAACATTATTCTTGATGAAAAAATTAAACCAATAAAACAAAAAGCACGAAAAGTTAGACCCGAAGTGGCGTTCACAGTCTGCGCTGAAATCACAAAGCTCTACCAAGAAGATTTCATCCGAGCCTTCGACTATTCTGATTGGGTATCAAACATTATTGTAGTCCCCAAGAAGAGCGGTAGTATACACATATGCATTGACTTCCATGATCTCAATGTAGCCACTATAAAAGATGATTTCTCGTTACCTAGCATTAATCAACTTATTGACACGACTGTTGGGCATGCACTATTGTCCTTCATGGATAGATTTTTGGGATACAATCAAATAAGAATCAAGTCAGAACATCAACTTAGGACAACTTTTATGACACCTTGGGGGACATTCTATTATACAATGATGCCATTTGGCCTTAAAAATGTAGGTGCCACATATCAGTGAGCAATGACGTACATATTTAGTGATTACATGCTCAATTTGTTCAATGATTATGTTGATGATATCGCAGTCAACTTTACAACAATTGAACAACATGTAAAAGATCTGGACTTAGTGCTTAAACGTTGTCTCAAATATGACCTTAGACTCAATCCAAAGAAATATGTTTTTTGCGTCAAAATAGATAAAATTCTTGGTTTCCAAGTCTCTGAAATAGGGATACGAGTAGACCCTGATAAGCGTAAAGCAATAACCAATATGTAACTTTCAAAAAACCTCACTAAACTATGTGGCCTCCAAGGTAGACTGCAATTCATCAGACACTTTATCGAAAGGTTGACAGATAAGTTGAGTTCCATGCAACATCTATTACGAAAGAATGTACATTTCCAATGGACTCAACAATGCCAAGAAACATTTGAGAACATAAAATAAGAGCTGGCTCAACTACCAACTGTTTATCCTCCACAAAGTGACAAACCTTTCTACATCTACCTTGCAACTTTTGATTCCTCCATTGCATCCATGCTTGGTCAAAAACATCAAGATAGAGCTGAAATCCCTATATATTACCTAAGCCACACATTAATCACCTATGAACAATGATACAATGACATAGAAAAATCATGCCTCACCCTCATCTTCTCCTTGAAGAAATGGTGGCATTATCTCTTCTATAATCAAGTTTACATCATTTTCAAGGATAATGTTCTCTATGCCATCACTAATAACATCTATGAGTCAAATAGGTTAGATAGGTGGAAAGTGATGATCGCAAAGTTTGACTTGCACTATGTCGCTCAATCTTCCACAAAAGGTCAAGCAATAGTCATGCAACTAACTGTCTCACCGATGCACGATCAAACAACAATAAATCTCGAATTCCTAGATGAAAATGTTAATAGTGTAGACACCGTACTTGATAACTATGACCTCTACTTTAATGGAGCCTCAACCTCTCAAGGAGGAAGTGCTGAGGCAATTTTGACATACCCATATGGAAAAGTCCAACCCTTCCCCTACCGCTTAACCTTTCCTTACACTAATAATGTCGCAGAATACGAAGGTCTTCTTCGAGGCCTTCAAGCAGCGTTAACTTTGGGAATCTCATGCCTTGTGGTTTGAGATGATTCATAATTAGTCATTAATCAAGTCACTAGGGTGTACATATGCAAAGCTCTCCACTTGCAACCATATTGTGATTTGACCAAACATTTGATGAGGCAACTAGTAAAAGTCGATATATAGCATGTACCTAGAAGCAAAAACACAATTGCTAATGCACTCACTACACTAGCCTTAAACATGACACCTAGAATGTTCCATGCGTTGCCTAGTTCTATAACAAGTTGTGCCGAACCTATAATTAACACTCTAGATGAAGTACTTGTAGCATCCATTAACACAACACACGCAATAGAATGGTATGATGACATAAAAGAGTACCTTTTAAGAGGTGGACCACCACAACACTTAACAAACGCTCAGAAGGACATCATACAAAAACGTTCCCGCCAATACGCATTAATAGGAGACACCTTGTGTCGTAAATCATATGAAGGTATTCTGCTAATGTGCATATGTAGGATTCACGGTCAAACGATCATAGAATAAATCCACGAAGGACTTTATGAAGGAAACATAGCACCTAAAGCAATGGCAACAAAGATTAGACGCTTAGGTTACTATTGGCCACACATGGAATACGATTGCATCTCCAAGGTCAAAACATGTGACATTTGCCAAAAGCATGGTAATCTAATATGCATGCCACCTAACAAATTGCATACTGCATAAATCACATGGCCATTCCAAAAATGGGGTTTAGACTTACTTGGACCGATAACGCCATCATCTTCAATAGGCCATAGCTTCATTATCACTGTGACTAAATATTTCACAAAGTGGATGAAAGCTATTCCCCTTAGGAAGACCACCTCAAAACACATTTGCACTTTCATAATAGAAAATATCGTGACCTATTTTGGTATTCCAATGATCATTGTTACCAACAATGGGCCACAGTTCAGCAATGCATATACTAAAAGCTTCTGTGAAAGTCTAGGCATTAAACATGCATTTTCATAACCTTACTATCCACAGAGAAATGGTCAAGTAGTGGCTACAAAAAAAACTGTCATCATGGTGCTCAACAAAATGCTGAATCAGAGCAAGAAGCGATGGCATGAACAATTATTCTACGCACTATGGGCTTACAGAACGACACATCGAACATCCACATGTAAAACTCCATATAGTCTTGTATATGGATCTGAAGCTATTTTACCTTTAGAATTGTAGGTCCCCTTATTGCGGATAGCTCTCTCTAGCCTCCTCGATGAAAGTCAAAACAATGAATTGCACATTGTTGACCTCGATTCGGTAGAGGAGGAACTTGTACGAAAACTTGATCAAATAGAATGGTACCAAAAACAACAGCGGCAACAACACAAGTACAATCTCCATAAATGCCTGATCAAAGAAGGAGATCTAGTCCTTAAAGCTGTACGTGAACACTTAGATAAATTCTCAGATAATTGGGAAAGGTCTTACTTAGTCACCAAGGTGTACAACAATGGAGCATTCAAACTTGCTGATATGAATGGGAATGAATTCACTAATCCTACAAACCATTTGTACCTGAAATAGTACTATGTCTGATAAACTTGAGGCACGTCATAATCCTAGCATCATGACTTAAAACTGATACCACAGAGTAGTCCTGGCATCATGAATTAAAACTGATACCACAGAGATCTGTCCGATATGACACTAAACTGCTACATCTGTCCCCCATGACATAAAACTAGCACCTAGAGTTCACTAAGACTATAAACTAGTTTGCCTCTTCACAGTCCGATACAACTATAAACTAGCAATGCATTGTTCGCTACGACGCTAAAATAGCACCGTCCAAGGGGTTACAACGTGAAACTAACCAGCAACAGTCTGCTAACACTATAAACTCATTTGCCTCTTCACAGTCCGCTACGACTATAAACTAGCAATGCATCATCCGCTACGACGCTAAAATGGCGATGTCCAAGGGGTTATGATGTGAAACTAACCCGCAACAGTCCTCTAAGACTATAAACTGGCAACCTCATCGATGACCAGGCAAAAACTTGAAAAGATGTGTTGTTGCAATTGGCTATACATGTCCCACAAAAACTTGTTGCATAATTTGTCTCATGGATACTAATGAAGCTGATGTTGTTCATAATTTTGTTTGCTTTAAAAAATTGCATGTGGTGACTCCATATCCTTTTTTAAAGTGCTTAGCTGACCGTTTAATTTGTGGTTTTCTTATCTTCTTAGAGTTGCGTTTGCAAGATGACACTCCTGAGGCATTCATGCATAGATGCACTTCATCATGATGATAAGGTATCACATTCTTCTTAAAGCCCATTAGGTTAATCAATCCATTCATAAGTACATTCCCCACTCCTGATACATTCCCTATTCCCCATCATGTTCCCTTTGTCCTATTTAATTACATCCCCTGGATACATTCTACTCCTCCAAAGCTCTTGATACATTGTTGCACACTGTGATCCTCTAAGCAATTGCAACACAAAACACAATACATTATGCATGACACAAAATTCAAGCGCTTGAACACGAGCACATCATTAAAAGCAAGCTTTTTCAAAAAGATAAAAAAAAGAAAAATAAAAGAAAAAGAAAGACAAAAGGAAAGCAAAAAACAAAAGAAAAGAAGAAACAAACAAGAAAACAACAAAAAGAAAAAAAGAGCAAAAGGATCAAAGAGAAAAATGCATGGAAAATGTCTTCATGACCCCGTTGACATCATAAACCATAGACTATTGGCTATTCTCATACAAGCCCCAAGCGAGAAGGCAATTGTCTTGGCTGTCTTGAAAAATAGTTACACTTGTGTCTCAAAGAGACCATGTTGCACATCATTGCGTGGCTTTGGCTATTTACAATGGGCCCCGCAAATACTCTATAAGAGTCCCATTTCTCCAAAGAATGCACCTCCTATGTCTTGGTTCTGAGTCTGCTAAAACTCAGTTGTTGACAAGGACCAATGACATAACCTATTCACGTGAGATCATTCCTCTTCCACAATTCCAACAGTAATTATCACCCTTGACCAACTCCTCATTTCCTGGTTACAACCAATCCAATCCCTTGCATCTCAAACTACATTCCCCCAATCCCTTGTACTTTTGAACATGGTGCAATGACATCTAGCCAAGGGCCGTCGGACAATGCTTGGTACTTGTTTGTTCATGGTGTTTTGCACTTCTTTGTTGACACCTCTCGGGTCGATTCCTCCAGAAATCAACAAAGAGGGGCTAATGAAACACCACTAATTCCAGCCTAGCACTTTGAAATGGAAATGACTCAAGCCCTTTCGAATTTTTGGAGATAAAATTTGGCTAAGGCATAGCATTCACGCCGACTTGGGAACTCACACTAGATGCTGAACGGTGACAATTCACGTTGGACACTGTGGTCACGCTGCAGCGTGACCTCCAGCGTGATCAACTTTCCCAACTCTCAAAGCCTCCAAATCAAGTTAAAAAAATCAGATTTTCAGAGGAGCAAATCAATCTTCAAGGTTCACCATCGACAACCTCTGACTTCAGCCTCCAGAATCTCTAGATGTTAAGTTAAAAATTGCAAGTTTCACAGGTGTTTGCAGGTCACGTTGTAGGTCACACTGTGGTCATGTTGTAGCATGAGTGCAGTGTGACCTGCCAAGAATGGCTCAAAAAAAAGGCACATCAACCTCAGTCTTCAACCTGAAGATCACACAAGCAGATAGTAGTCACACTTCAAAAAAAATTCTAGGCTTCAGAATTCAAAAAATGGTGTCAAAGGTCAAGTTTTCCTCACTCACGTTGGAGGTCATGCTGGGCGTGAGTGCAGCGTGAGTGCAGCATCCACATGCTGGATGCTGGGCAAGCTAGGAACGTTGGAGGTCACACTGGGCATGAGTGCAACGTGACCACAAATCAACCTACACTGAAGCTCAACTCGACTCTGAAGGCACATCAACTCACGTTGGAAGCCCTGGTCAAAGAGAGATTCCTCGAATAGCCTCAAATCGACATCACGACATCCTGCAGCACTCGATCCATGGTCAAGCGAGCCGGGTCAAATTTCTCTTGTTGTACATTTCATTGTAAATCTTCATTTGTGGGCTTGTCAATCCCACATGGTCTAAATTGTGCGTATGCCCATGGGCTTGAGTAACCCACAAGTTGTAAAATGCAATGTATCTAGTCAAGAACGTAGCTTGCTGACACACATCCAACGCTTACCAACACACATCCAACTCATGTACAACTTTCCATTGGACATGTGTCACTTGATTCATTTTCCTGTTAAATCCCAACCATTGATCCCATTCTAGAATTCCACACCCAAGCCTGGCCCAGCCTTATAAGTACCCTATCAATTCACATGAACCGGGGTTGGCAAAGGGGAGACATTGGAAATTTTGAGAACATACAGAACCAGCAATCGTTGGGCGCTTGGCACACTTGACTCCTAGCATCCAAGCACTTCTCACATACATCACATCACATCATCACATCATCACGTCACATCACCCTGGGGCTAGGCATTTGACCTGCCATCCACACGCAACTACGCTTTGACCGGTGCACATCTTTTCTAAGCAATATAATTCAGTTCGTTTTGCCAACCAACCATTATTCCCGTTTACTCTATTTTATATTTAGTTTACATTTTGTTCTGCAGTTTACATTCTGTAGTTTACGTTTCTGTTTATGTTCTGCTTATATTTTATTTATGATCTATTTACATTTTACGTGCACTATTCATGTTTTAAGACGTCAGTTACAATAACCCGATTGCAAGCCATAGTTTACACTCGAGGAAGTCCTTGGTTGATTTGCATGCAAACCATCCAAGGCACTCTACCTTCATTCCCTTTTCCAGCTTGCCCTTAAGCGAAGGCATGATTAACTGTGCTTGCCTGACAATATTTCGGTGTCTGTTTCCTTCCAACCTTACACTGACGATTTAGGTCAATACAGTACCTTTTCCTCATTCCATTAGAGTCTTTTGATGATTGTGATTATGTAGATGAAGTAGTAGAAGAATAGTGATGGCTTGTCCTCTTATGATGACTTTGATGTTCTTCTTTGTGAGATCTAGCAGGAACTCTTTGCCTTGAGTCCTACTTGTGTCTTGAGTCTTTTGCCTCTCGCCTTAGTATCTCTACTAATTTGAAGTGTGATTGATTCTTGATAGGTTTAGCCAATTGAATGATAGGTGTTTCTAATTAGAACTCATGATTGCGGCGGAGTTGTTCAGCAATGAACACATCTCCATTAAGCACCTCCAAGATAATAGTAGAGTTGATTGTATTTCCTTTTTCTTGTTCATGTTTGGTTTCCATGGCATTATCTTTCCTTAACTACTCATCAGTGGGTTCATATGGTCGAGTCATGTATTTTGTTTTAGGATACCCTCCAAGTGCTTCACTTAGTTTCATCTCCTTGAGAGCGGTTTGGAGCATAATGGGTGCTAAATGCTTTGGTGATAGAATAATGTTCCCTTGAAGATCTCTCCACCTGAGTTGTCTACCCTAATAAAAGATGAATGTAAAATCTAGTAAGAATCATGATGAGCATAGGAGATCCTTGTGTACATCAGCATACTCTAGTCTCCTTCTTTGTTGATTTTGTCATTACTTCTTTGTAGTTCCTTGGCAGGTGATGTTGTATTCTTGTTTGAAGTCATGTGATGGTTTAAAACATTTATTTTAAGTGTGCTTAGTTATAGTTATGAATTTTAACTTTGTGTTTCAAGTACAACAAACTTTTTATAACCAATTACTCAACATACATTGACAATTCCCCAACAACGGCGCCAATGATGAGTGGTGGACTAATTCAACATTCAATCATACAAGTCATAGGTGGGCACACATGACTAGATCATAATCTATGGACGAGGCAATGTGAATATGCAAGTAATTGGTTAAATCTCGAGATTGTTGTCTTCCCATGTGAGCTAGTAAAATCTATGGGTATGGTTTAACTCACGATGAGGTATATGATAACTAATGTTGTGTAGGCCATCTTACTCCTAGTAAACGTGATAAAAGGGTATTAGTTTCTAAGTCTAAGTAAATAGTAAAAAAATCTATACTATCCTAAGTAATGGATATCCATTCTTGATTTTCCATACACGTCCTAGGCTTATGTAATCATTACTAGGATTACCAAGTACTTCGCTATTGGGCGAACTAAGCAATAATACTACTGGGTTACCAAACAATCACACTTTATGCTCAAAATCAGTCATATCCATTCCACATGCTAATGAATAGTAAAAATAAACTACATGGAATCATAAAACATTAACTAAGGAAATAGTAAATAGTAATCTATATAAAAATAGTGAACATTATTCTAACTAAAGTAGTAAACTAGGAAAATGTTATAATAGTATAAAATAGCTCGATATTTATTGTCAATCACACTTGTGCCCAAGTACAAGATGCTCAAATAAACACTTTGTACACTATGTCATACTACATTACGACCATTCACACTTCTAAGCACTTAAGACCAACTCACAAAAACAAACTGAAAGAGTTTCTGTAAGGGTGGATGAAATTGTGTGTTGGACTATGTGCCTAAGTGTCATATTTATAGGTAGGCATGTGTCTTGTGATATCAGATATCCAATGTCATAGCTTGTGCTCCAATTCATCTTATTAGAATGAAAAGGAAAAAATATGGAATTCTAGGAAAATAGGGAGCTAGGTGAAGAAGAAGTGGATCATGAGGAAAGAGTGTGATAGGATTCTAGGAAATTAGAACCAAAGGATCAAAGGAAAAGAGGTGGAATCCTATTAAAATAGAAACTTAGAGAAGCCAAACAATCATAGATAGTCCTAAAATTATAAAAGCAAAGAAAAGAAAAAGAGGTGAAATTTAGGGAAATTAGAAGATTATGAGTCATAGCCTAGTTAGTGTGACCATAAGATTTGTAAATAGGGTGTTGCACCCTCCCTCTCAACCTAGAGGCATGTTCCTGGTAGACAATGCGATCGAGTATTTTCTCAACAAATANTATTGATCAAGCATTCAAGTATGTTCTCAACAAATTGGAGTTTACAAAAGAGAGAAGGTCAAGAAGACTAAACATCAAAGTGGGGGAGAGAGAGAAGGTCATGAATAGTTGGTGTGCTCACAAGATTTGTAACTTGGGTATTGCACCCTCCTTTCCATCCTAAAGGCATGTTCCTAATAGATAATGTATTGATCAAGCATTCAAGTATGTTCTCAACAAATTGGAGTTTACAAAAGAGAGAGAAGGTCAAGAAGACTTAACATCAAAGTGGAATTAAAAAATAAAAGGGAAAAAAAATCAAGCAATCGAGTAGGGTGTTTCATCCTCCCTTAAAAAACTAGAGGCATGTTACTAATATACTAGTCAAGCAATTGAGTATGTTCTCTTTTCAACACAATTAAGAAGACTAAACATCAAGGTGGGATTCCAGCAAAAAAATGAAAAAATAAAAAAAATCAAGCAATCAAGTAGAAGCCAAAATAGAAAAGTCAATTCAACATGTTGAGAGCGGGATTTGAACCAGCCAAAAATGAAAAAAAAAAATCAAGCAATCAAGAAGAAGCCAAAATAGAAAAGTCGGGCCATCTCAACGTTTGCTGATAATTTTTGTGATAACTTTAATGGCAGCTATATTTATGGAGAATAAACTTTTACCTCTGAAGCAACGACATCTGGTTGAACCATAAGAAAATAAAAATAGATGAGGCCACTGCAAAAACATAGGCCATGCGGACAATAAACATTATCATTACTCTCATCTCTTCAATTTCATCATCTGCAAACTGATAAAGCAGGAATAGGATCATGGCTAGCCAGGCTACATCACTCCAAAACAATTTGATAAAAGTTCTCCTGCGTAGTGGATGCGTAGTGGATGAATGCAGCCTGACAAATGCAATCAGATTTATTTATATAGTAAGGGCTGCAAGAAAACTCAATGTTTAAGATTTCAAAACTGGGTTGGCTTCAATAAAAAAACCAAAACAACAGTTTTAGATATTTGGAAAATATATTTATGCAACCTGGCTGACTGCAGTTGCTACACAGCCAATTCTGCACCGACCATACAGGTTTTATTGTTTGGTGGGAATTTAGTAATTCTGTGTAAAAACATATTTATTTGAAACCAGAGTTACCTGTTTGACAAGTTTAGTCATGGCCTCCAGGTGCAAGGCCGGAATATTGCTGTATATAATGGGTACTCCGTTGGAATTGACCTTTTAACATGACCCCAAGTCAAAGACACGAAAACGAATATGAGATAAAACATTGTAAAAAATTAGAACTTTTTGACATATACGTAGTGGAAGGTTGACGATAATGCTTAGTATTCCAAGTTTATTACACTTTTAAAAAGTTGGCATTCTTCAAGAAGATAAATAGCATTGTTTTGGTAGAGAGCTCAACGGTTTGTTTGTGTTTTTTTTTTCAAGGTAAATAATCTATTTAATCATAATCATAACATCCAAGAGAGTTGCCCAAGTTATAATAAATAGTATAGGTTATAATTGAAGGCATATATAAAAATTGATGAACATCCACAAGAAAATTAGAGGGATTTGTTAAAAGCAAATGTCATGCAAAAACAAATGAACAAGGCTAAATTTCAAACATGGAAGCCCTAGTCCTTGTCCATGTCCATGTTTAGGACAATGACTAGGTGTGTTTTTCATTAGCTTATCATGAAAATTTATACCTATGCAATGTTTTCCTACAATTATCTCACTTAGATCCACATTTTATGGGTCTATTTTATCATTTGTTTAATTTGGACTTTGACCAATAAACTCTTCTAATTTCTTTCTCCTTTGTTTATTTAACTAATGACTAACTTTGGGTTTTTTAATAGCCAACATTAAAATCTTGGCATTACCCAAAATTAATCCTAACAATAATAATAAGGAGGAGCTTCCTAATCACGGTAAATAATATAAATCTGTCATATAGGAGATTGGAGGTGAAGGGAAGTTGTCTGTTCATAGGAAAATTTAATGGTAAGATTTTATTTTTCATAAACAGATATGATTTTCTCAGCCAAAGTATAGATATATATATTTTAAATATATAGGTAATCTAGTTTAGGCAAGATTACACTTGCAATTTTTCTAGACAATGTATGGTCATAAGGGTCATCACCCAAAAACTCAATGTTCATTCTACAAAGCCTACTATTAGTGACTACACCTAGGCTTGAACTTATATCTTTCAACTTGAAAATCAAATACCTTATCATCATTCCAAATAATAGTCGCTACATACAC
Organism: Gnetum montanum; assembly: GCA_015680685.1. Taxonomy (NCBI): domain Eukaryota; kingdom Viridiplantae; phylum Streptophyta; class Gnetopsida; order Gnetales; family Gnetaceae; genus Gnetum; species Gnetum montanum. The sequence goes on from MNCI01002801.1 coordinate 410,856, forward strand.
AATGCATAGTAAAAGATGAAAATGTTTTCTTTTATATGCTAATGCCAAAGTTAATGAAAGTTAATCAAATAATTATTCAATTTGAACCTTTCTAAGCTATTTCATCAAAAAATTGTAGAAGTTTATCAATTAATAATGATTACCATTTAAATTTATCTTTGAACACAAAATGAGACGTCTTGCATGGATATAATAAAATCATTTCATCTTTATCTTGTTGAACTTTTAGAACATCTTTATATACCTTCAAAGTTATTGCTAATGATAAGTAGCTTAAGTAGTTAGTTCATTGTTTTGTTAAGCATGTAGTTGCCAATTCAAGTAACATTTGAGGCAACATTATATTCCTCTAATTATTCTAATGTATCTTGTTGATCTTGCTCTCTCTTGCTCTCCCTCTCTCTTTGAAACACAAAGATCACTCAATATAAGCAATTCAAATTCTTGGGTTACTTGTCCAAGTGAATAATGAAATTAACAATGATGTGACAAACAAAAATGAAGTAGGATGAATGAAACGATGAGAAGCTAGTAGTGTGCTCTATAATAGAAGAATTTATACTAGGTTGAAGAGAATGTTCTATAAAGCTATTATTAAACCTATTGTCATTTGTAGTAAGGAATGTTGGCCTATCACAAAGCATGAAACTCAACATATACATGTAGCAGAGATGTGAATGCTAAGGTAGATGTTGGGTATCACTAAGAAAGATTGAATCAACAATTCTCTTGTTAGAATAAGTTTGGGAGTAGCATCCATAAAATCATCTTAGATGGTAGCTAACCCCATGTAGCTAGAAGAAGGCTAGGATGATGATAATAATTCTCATCATCCTTAAGCTCATGAATTTGCTTGAATATAATTATAGGATTTAATTGTATGATTCAAGAGAAGGTCATGATCCAAGATGATGGCATAGTATTTATGGCATCAATACGCACCATTTTTATCTATATCATAGCTCACAAAAAAGAAAAAGAAAATTCATCTTTGCATTGTGCAAGAGATGCAAAAGTTGTTCTTTGTAAATAGTAGATTCAATATGCTTTTCTTGGTTTTCATAAGTAATTTACAACATTACAAAATTGAACATGAATTAAACATGTGCACTCATAATGGTAATAGTTGCAAAAGTTAGATACATTGTAATTTGTTGTATATGTTTTATCTTATGCTATAAAACAATGTTTTATTTTCACTTTAAAAGTCATGAAAAGCCAAAATTTTGTGAATGAATATTATAAAAAAGGATATAGTATCATCTTCAATAATGTTCTCACCAACCCATATTGTCAAATATTTAATAAGATTTGGAAGTGTAACAAAGTAGGAGACATGCATATCTATCAAAACACACACATTGAAAATATGAATGCATTAGTATACTATGAAAATTGCATGTTAATGAATAAAGGAAAGTGGACAATGTTAAGTTATCTATCAATTTATCAATGAGTTCCATAAGCAAAAAGCTACATGCCTAATTTATTGCAACAAAAACAGTTATACCAAACAATTGAAATATTGGTAATACCAAACAATTGAAATATTGGTAATATAATACAACATAATGAAAGATCTCTAAAGTCTTAGTCAAAGACATTTGTTTAGAAGAATGAAAATCAATGTTAGTGTTTGTTTTCTAGCCTTCACTATCAAAGTTACTTCAGCAAAATTATCATTAATTAAAACATTTGTATCATGCATGCTCCATTGATATTTCAGTTAAACACAAACTATACTAATATGTAGACTTAACCAAAAATTAATTTTTATATACTAAACAAAGCTTACTCACTCTTTATACATTGAATTTTATAATTTTTTCTTTCATTATTATAATTATTTATTATTATAACATTACGTTGTTGGTTTCATCCAGAAGGATGAAAATGAATTTTATAATTCTTTCTTTCATTATTATGATTATTTATTATTATAACATTACATTGTTGGCATCATCTGAAAGGAAGAAAGAATTTTCATAGAAAAATTCTTAAACCCATGCACAAGCAATCAAGAGATATCTAAGACACTTTCTCATATTCTCAATGTCTGAGGTAACAAGATGAAAATTCAAGAATTACAAATTGTATCCTTGATGCATTCTTCATTGTATCTTGACAATAACAAAAATAAGCAATTTTAACTGAGGTAACAAGATGAAAATTCAAGAATTACAAATTTTATCCATTCTTGACAAGACCAAAAATAAGCAATTTTACAAATACTTGATTCTTTCTGATTGTACATTTAACTAAATCAAGTTTCCGTAGCCCTAATCCTTTTTTCTTGCTGTTTTAATTTATGGTGTTCTGTATATGCAATATTCTCAGGATAGAACATGTTGGGTTGGGAAGCAGGGGATCCCCTGTTTCAGAGAAGATGAAGGATGAGATTCCCATGTAAAAAGAGGCCATGAAGACAAACTTACATTATTATCATCCTCAGTTCTTATGAATTCATGAAATTCTCCTTCTACCTGAACTAAATCAAAATCGTGGCTGGACCAAGACAAGATAAATTGATTAGATTCTCCTTCATCTTTGGCCACATTCTGAGGCACCTCATTCTGCTCAGCCTCTTCTGTGCAGCCAAAGATTTCTGTCTCTAGCAATTTCATGAACTTGTTCAATCTCTCCTCCTCTACTACTGATTCTACTTGATCATCATCACTTTCTAACAGAGCAGCTAGATCCTTAAGATCCCTAGAAAAATTATCTGAGATTTTGTTGGGTATTTTGAATTCTGCTGTAGAGCCATTCAATTTTTTGAATAGTACAAACTCATCTAGCTCCTGGACATCATCTTCTTCTGGTCTAGCTCTCTTTCTTGCAGATTTCTCATCATGACCAATAAATGATATTTCTCCAGCTGAAACTGCCATTTTCTAAACAGATTGCACAAGAATGCATGCACTTGGATGGATGGATGAAATCTGATGAATACAATCAGATTTATATAGCAACGACTGCAAAAGATCTTTTAAGATGGCGTAAGGTTCAAAAACTGTTCTGGCCTCACATGGCAAGAAACAACAGAAAAAGTTTTAGATATTGGGAGAAGATAATTATGGTAGCCGGCAAACTGCTGCTGGTGCTACGCCTCAGATTGATAATTTTATTAAGAATCTGCCCAGTGCATGTGCTGTGGGAAATTGGGAAAAAAACCAAAACAGATACTAACGATCAATTTAAATTTTTGTTGCATTTGTTTGTTGCCAGAGTCAGAACAGGATATCATAGCAAATGAAACCCAGATCCAGCATGGCCAAAATGTCTGCATTTCTGGTTAGGAATCCTTTGTCGGAGCTGGCATGGTTTGATGCTTAAACGCAAAATCCATAAATTTGATCTTATAGGCTTTTTACCAAACTAAGATAGACATAAATTTAATGTCATGAAGTTTTTGCCAGACTAAGACTGACAAATCTAGAGTTGAGTGTAGGAAACTGAGAAACAGAAATCGACAATGGATTCTAAAGCATTAGATATTTTAAGAAGAAAAGGAAGGACATTTTTAAGAAAAAAAAAATAATCCGCAGCGCATCAGATATGTTTGAAACCATAAGGTTTGGTTAGCTGTTTGCTTTAGGATGAGAATGATATTCATTTGCGTTTCAAATTACCTGTTTGAGCAAGTTGCAAGCTCAATGCATGACAGTGCATTATTTATTTAATTGTTATTGTCTTTTTAACAGAAAATTGATGTGGTTGTTACATGAATATGATTTTTTAAAAGGAGTTTTCGAACTTGAAACCTTTTTTTAATGATACGAAGTCTAAGACATACGGCTACTATTATTTAAAACGATGATATTGTACTAGTTCTTCATGTCATAATGGTGGGTTCTAGCTTAGGCATATATAAAAAGAGGTTGGGCTTTTACTTATATACTTTTTTTCTAAAACTTTACTTAGCAATCAAGTATTAAACATCTCAATTAATGCAATCTAAAACATATAGTTAGCATGATACTTAATTAGAACTTATATAACATGAAAGTTCATAAATGATTTATTTATTTATTTTTAAAATATTTTTTGAAATAGAGAAGTATTAAGTTAGAATCTTATTGTGGTTTGGGAGAAATCAACTCTATAATTTAGTAGATTTTTTTTAATGCATTCAAAATTTTTTGGCCAAAAGCAAGAGTTTGAAGTGGAGGATGGGGAGAAGAAAATGGTGTTGTCTACAATGGTGTTTATTAATTCACTAATTAGTGGCATAACTTTTGAGTCAATTGCATGTATGCAACTTAATCTCTAAGTTAAGAGTCTTGGTTTGGTAATTGTAATTCTAGTGGACATCACTTATGGATTTTTTTACTTTAAAAAAATTTGTAAAAGGAATTCTAAAACTACTTTGTCTCATAGCTATAAGGGTTCTTATGGGAGGCAAGTACAAATTCAACCTCAGTTTATAATAAAAACTATTTCTCTTTTTTCTAAAATCCTCAAGTAAACAAGGTGGACATGTCCTACTCTTCATCAAGGTATGAATGCATATGATACAATAATTTTTCCACAATTTCTTTTTTAGTAAAATGAGTTAATGACTTTTGAGGTATGGTAGGCACACTAGATGCAACACTTTTTTATGAATTTGTAAATTTACAAGGCTGTGATATGCAACATGTCATGGTTTGCAACATAGGTTTCATTGAAAGGCTAGGATAAGACATGAACTAAATTGAAAGCATGGTAAAAAATAAATAAATATTTAGAGGTTAAATTTGAAGGACATCTTATACTTTTTATATGGAAGGTGACTTTTAATATTATTTTAGTACTTTTAATTTACTCTTGTAATTACTATATTTGAGATCTTATTGACCCTTCATGATGAGTGGTGAGTAGACCCTACATCCAACCATATGAATCACTAAGTGTTCACGCGTGATCTGGTCGAATTTCATGGACTTATAGCCTTCTAAGTACACTGGTATCTAGGAAGTGAAACTAACTGTTACAATCGTTGTCTTCCCAATTATACTTCTGAAATGCGAAGATATGGTTAAGTGCAATTGAGGCATATGATTTTTTATCAATTTTTATGTTTCATGTTCTAAGTTGCCTAAGAATGAAGAATGATACATATAGTAATTTAATTGCTAATTTAATTTAAGTAGCTAACATTTAACTAATCCTGATGTAAGCATTTGTTCCCACTTGCCATACACATTCTGAACACATTTAACGCTACTAGGTTACTAAACATTAAGTGTTATTGGGGTTACCAAGTGCCAAGTGTATGCTCAAAGTGGTCATACTTATGTGTTTAATCACTCACTATTTAATCTAGCATAGTCTAGCTTAATTTAGCATAATTAATTACTTAATTACGTAAAGCATTAAAGGAAATTGCTTAAAATATTACATGCATAAATGAAACAATTAATCTATTTCAAAGTGCTGCAAGGTTTATCAAAAAGCTTGTCTTTATTACCGCATACATTGTTGTGCTTAGGTACAACAATGCTTGAATAAAGATCTATACACTCTTTGACTCCTACTACAGGCACTTAGAAAAATATTCTAACTTTCAAAGAAGAAAATTGCAAGAGCTTCACTACAACTATGAGACTTGTTTCCATAAATGTGGCTGGTGAGTGCATATTTATAGGCAAAAATAGACATTGCATTGATTAGGCCACATCAACGCATCAAATCCCATGACGATGTGACCGCATCAACAGGGCTATGTCAACAAGGCCTCATCAACGAACCCTTGACATGACTCATCATACATCCACAACTAAATGAAAAGTCATCCTTGAGTAAACAAAAGGAGGAACAAGTTTCTTACAAAATTTTAAGAATGTATGGGATTATTGACTAACTACTAACACTCATAAACACAACACACACACATAAACAAACACTAAGTGCTCAAGTGTATAGAATTATAATCATTACAAAGTTTTGGTGTTTGGGACAAAAAAATTGTACAATAGGACAAAACTAACAAATACAACTCCTCTGATGATGTGAAGATGATGAAGAAGCTCAAACAGTCCCAAGTGGTGGGGGTTCTTGAGGCTCTAAAGGAAATTCTCCTACTTTAGGCACATGCAATGGTTAAGGTGGTTATGGTTGACCTATGATAGTTGCAACTTCTGGTGGAAAATAGAAGGCATCCAACAGTGCCTTCATCTTCTTCTCATTACCCTTGGGATCATGCATAGTCCACACAGCATCACCAATTTGGACTAGCATTGGGACATTCCAAGGATAAGGCATTTCTCAAGACAACTACTTCATGTTAACAAACAAGAAGTGAAAAGTTTGTGTTCAACATCAAACATGTTGAAAGCATTCTACAACTTTTGGTAGTTGTTCATCCTTTTGGTCAGGTTCTCAGCAATTGATCTTTAATTGATGAATCGTGCCCTGAGAACCTTGAGTTCAGCATTAGCAATCTCAAGCTTTTGCTTGATCTTCTTATGGATTCTAACCTCTTCCTTGTATAGCAAGTACAAGCTAGCCACTTGCTTTTCCAATTCTGGCCACAGACATCTGATAATCAACATTTTCAGGTTTGCATAATGGAGATTGGTAATCTCCATATACTTTGTCATTTCCTTGATCTATAGCTTCTTCATGCAAATTTTCACTTTTTTGTAGTCATTAAGCCCATCAAAGATAGGCCACCAAATATCATCTCCTTCCTTGAGCTGCTAAAGGGCCTCATTAACTTTTGCCTTCACCATCTAAATGTGTTTTTCATTGATCTCTTTTTGTAAACTAGCCTAATCTCTATAGTGATTTTTTACTCTCTCAAATTTGAGAGCCTTATTTTTCAAGGTGACTATCTCAATTAAAAATTTTGGACAAATAGCTCAAACTTCCTACATGAAGAGATTTCTACTTTTAGCTTCCAATATCTTCAATTTAGTGTTTACTCTAGCTAGTTGTCCATGTTATTGATGGATGAAATCTGTCATCTACTACTTTTGCGCATCAACATGCCACATGTAATGATTTTATGTGATCAAAATCACATTCTCCTAGCGATTCTAATCCAAAGCCTTTTGAAAATTATGCATTGTGGCATTGGCCAAGGATTGATCAAAGACCACCATCTCCTTGGTGTTCTCAACCTTTTTAAGCTTGTCTTAAAGCTATTTGAAAGCTTCATCACATATCAATGCAAGGTTGAAAAACATGGGATCAACAAGATGAGCTCTTAATTCAGCAACCTTTATAGCCAAGTGTTGGTTTTGTGCTTGAGCTATTTTGAGTTGCTTCTTCAATATAATGCACTTGCCCTTTGCTTTTAGCAGCTCCAACTGGGTTGAAGGGATTGTATCTAGAAGATCAAAGATATCTGGAATCAGTTGCTCAGTTCCCACTAGTTAATCCAACAACTCCTTGTGTTGAGCTACGCTCAATCTACCACTAACTATTCCTATAAATGTCTACACATCTTTGAGTGTAGAAACATCTAGTATAGATATTGTAGGTGCTTTCAATGCTTTGGTAATTTTATCAACAACCATCTCAGCTTTTGTCTCCTGCCCATGGTGCTAAACCACCAAGACAATTGCCCCCTCACCCTCCTTTAGATGCATCGAAAAAGTAGCAACATTCCCTAGAGATTTCTGGGAATTGTGATTATTGCAAGAGAGATACCATTACCTCTTGGGCATCAAGATTCAATCTCGCAAGCAACTATGTTCTTTGGGCTAAGAAGATTGGCCCACCTTCCTCCATCTGGCTGATGGTTTAAGCCACTTCATTAAGGTGACTCATTATTGGGTGATACATAGATGGATCACCATCACTTGTGCCTATTCACTACTCTTGCTCTCGCATGCGCTCAAGGGTGACACAGGCCTTCAACATTATTTTGTGAGTGGGTGGTGGAGGTGGTGATTTCTGTTCCTCTTCCTTGATCACATCAGGGATTGTATCCTTCATCATTTATGACTAAGAGGCAACAAGAACATGCCTAATTATGTCATTAGCATAGCAGACTATCCCTACCCTTTTGCATANGATCCAACAAGATGCCCACTTTCTATACCCATGCCTGTGCTGCTCTAAGTGGAAAATTCCCTGTGAACCTTCCACAGCTAATCTATCTAAAGATAGAGAACTAATTTAAGAAAAATGAATATGGAATGAAGGCTATGCCCTTTCCATGCCTTATCTAAAAACTATGCAAAAGGGTAGGGATAGTCTGCTATGCTAATGACATAATTAGGCATGTTCTTGTTGCCTCTTAGTCATAAATGATGAAGGATACAATCCCTGATGTGATCAAGGAAGAGGAACAGAAATCACCACCTCCACCACCCACTCACAAAATAATGTTGAAGGCCTGTGTCACCCTTGAGCGCATGCGAGAGAAAGAGTAGTGAACAGGCACAAGTGATGGTGATCCATCTATGTATCACCCAATAATGAGTCACCTTAACAAAGTGGCTAAAACCATAAGCCAGAGGGAGGAAGGNCGGTCCTCCTTCTTGCAGGCATTTCAGTTTAAGTGCCATCTATAATCACAACATGACCAAGGATTAGCACTTAATGTGTAACTTTGAAACATTTGGAATACCTTATATCTTAGGGTAGCTACACTTGGCTAAGTTGTGATCATGGTTAATTTGATTATTTTAATATTATTTTATTCTTACTTGATTAAATAGATTACCAAAGTGTGTTGAAAGAGTTTAACTCTCATTACTTAGTATTTTAATATTATTGATTCATTAAACCCATAAGGGAGTTAGAAATTTTTTAAAAAATTTGATTGTTGAAAACAGAAGGTTTGTGGCCCCTATAATGTATAGCATACCTTTCAAAGCTGCATGACTAAAGAATGGAGTGAATTAGGAAAATGGTTTGAAAGTTAAGGGCTTTGGAAGGTTTTGAGCTTCGAAAAATTACAAAAACTCCCCTTACATTTGAAGAAAATGGCAAAAAATTCATAAGTTGTAGGCACTATATATAGAACTTTTTGCATGTGTCAACTAGGCCTCATTAATGGGGCCTAGTCGATGCCATCATCTATGTTGACTAGCCCTAGTCAACATGGCTATTGACCGTAGTTTAACCAAGTCAAAATTCAAAAAATATGAGCTTTTGAGTAAAATTGGAATCAAATGGAAGCCCAAGAAGCCAAGAATATAATGATCTGCATAAAGAGGACTTGATATTTCTCAAAAGATGGAGATTGATTGGAGAAATTCCTTAAGGAGCATACAGTTGGATGCCATCGATGGGGAATGCAAAATATTTGATTATTAAAATGCCTAGGGATAAGGGACTTAAGTAACCCAATAAAGAGACATGCAAATGGATCCTACCCATAGTAGGCTTATGCCCTTCTTGCCCTTGGATAACCTCAACTAAAGAGTTTGTGGGACCCACAGTTGATTAATGGTTACAAAAGTTAAGGACCAAATTCGAAAGAATCCATTTAAGAATTTTGACACATCAAACTAAGACATTAAGCAAAACTTGAAAACTAGTAGTGAGGTGAGTTATGTAAAGCATTGATAAATGACGGAGGAAGTGGAATGGAATTTCTAATCATGGGCACATGAAGTCCCTTGTGGATTCTATGGTTAAATGACCCGATAAAGTTCATCCTTAGTCCAAGTCAAAACTAACCACTTTCAGTGACTTTGCATCATCACTCTAAGACCAAACCATGCCCTCAAGACACAAGAATGCTCCCACTTTAAAACAACATTCCTTATTAGAGAGCAAAAGAGAAGTAGGAAGTGGGAACAGGCCCTTGTTAGAGGGGACCTTCAAGCATGGGTAACATGTCTTTCTAGTCCTATAAGTAGTGCTTGTAGCTTGTTTTTTTATCTAAGGGATGTGCTTTGAATTCCCATCTTGTTTTTTTTTTTCAAATTTTATGTTTTTATGGATTTATTTGGATAGGAACCACATCACGCAAAGACTAATTCAACTTCTTGTTATTGGTCAACATGAAATGGTAAGAAATTCATGAAAAAACTCATGCATCCAACTGAGTAGAGAGACAAAAAAATTACTAAATCCCCTTGAAGTCACACCCTATTCAAACCTTTGAATCTTTCCCAAGTTTGAAAACTACCAAGATCACAAGTTTGTTAAAGTTTTGTTAATGGAAAACTATTCCATGAATTTCAAAACAAGAAAAACCATCGAGTTTGTGGATGGGTGAATGACATGGACTCACTACCTATTCCATGAAAAAGAAACTTTGTTTTAGCCATTAGTCATCAAAATTCAAAACCAAAACCAAACATTTAAAATAAAAATAGTAGGTACAAACCACCATTGGCAAACAACTACAGCATCAATCTATCCTATTGGCAACAAAGCAGTTTAATTGGAAAATAAAGAAAATTCACACCAAAATAAAGAAAAATATAAAAGAAATCATAAAATATTCAAGAAAAACAAAACATAGTAATGATGTTGTAAAAAAAAATTTTTAAAAATAACAAAGTGTAAAACAGAAAGGTATAAAAACAAAGAAAGTGTAAGATATAAAGGTGTAAAAAAAATAGTAGAAAAAACTAAAGAGCCATTTTAATGATTAGCACATATGGCCATCTCCCCAAAAACTAATTTGGAAGGAGGAGAGCCAAAAAATTAAGCGAGGTTGTCCATCTAAGGAGGCATTGATTTCATTGGCTTGCTTAAGCTCATGGAAAGATTTTAGTTGTTATATGTTGATCAATTATTTCTTGTCCAGGCTCTCAGGTTTGTAGATCAACATGGCGCCAGAAGAAAAGGCTTCATAAATGATATAAGGCCCTTACCACAATGTTTGGAACTTAGTTTGTTAAGGTATGTGTGTGGGGTTCCAGTAGAGGACAATGTCTCCAAGTTTAAATTTGACTTTCCTTATTCTAAGGTCATGGCATTTTTTGTTGAATGTCTTATGCACTTCATTCAATGACAGGGCTACCAATCTATTCTCATCTAGCATGTTAAGGTTGATCAATGTTTCCTTTTGTACTAGGCTAAGGTCAAGGTTGAGGTCACAGGTTGTTGAAAGTGTATGGGGCTTAGATTGGATAGGAAGAGTTGGTAATTTTCTATACACCAACTCATAGGGAGAATAGCCTATAGGAAGTTTCCATGTGGAGTGATAGGCCCAAAGGGCATCATTTAGTTTCATGCTTCAGTCTCTCCTATATTTGCTAATTGTTTGGGTTAAGATCTTAGTGATCTCTCTATTGGTAACCTCAGCTTGACTATTGGCTTGGGGGTGGTAAGGTGATGAGATGCGACATGCACTGGGCCGTGATATTGCATCCCATGCGATATCGCGTACGCGATATCGCGTCCCGCCGCCATATCTATAAATAAGAGGCGGCACTTCCTTCATTTCCCAATCCTGGCTAGAAGTAGCGAAGCTCTGGCAGATTGATCACTCCAGAGTTAGAATTTTTCCCATGTGCCCGTAGTAGGAGTCCAGAGTGAACGACTCTTTATTCGAGTAACTTGTAAACCTGAACCCAAGTTGTGTACGACAATAAAGACGAACTTGATTGGATAAACCTTGCAGCACATGGTTTCATTTGTTGTTTATTTACTACTTTACTAGTGCGTTCAAGTACAACTTGATTACGAGCGTCTATAGACGTGTATGGCTAATCAAGGAATCAGCTGCTTGATGCAACGCATGAGTACGACTCAATTACGAGCATTGGCTGCTTGGTAACCCAGTAGCGTATTCCAGGATTCTGCGCTTGGTAATCCCCGGGTCTAATGTGTACGGCTAGTTGAGGAATCGGCTGCTCATTGCTAGGCTAGATCGTGTGATAAGTACGACTTAGTTACGAGCACCCACGGGTGTGTACGGCTGGCTAAGGAATCGGCTGCTTATCACACGTAGGCTAAATAGGTGCCTCAGTACGACCACTTCGAGCACTTGCGTTACGTGTGGCGATCCCAGTAACGATTAGCGTTTGGTAAGCCGCAGTTGCATAGTTCAGGGTGTGTCCGGTAAGTGGGAACGGATGCTGACGCTAGTTAATTTAGACTTAGATCTTTAGTTAGAGTTAGCTTAGTTTCTCAACCCTTTCTCCTGGTAGCATAGAAGATAAGCCGAAAATACCAAAAAAATCACATACCTCAGACTTGCTTAACCATACACCGTGACACATACAAGCAAGCCTGGGAAGACAACGAACGATTAACCCCAAGTGTTTCTTGTGGCGTTAAGGCATTTAGTCTGCGGAGTTCGACCGGATCGCGCGTGCACGCTCGTATTCGTATGGTTGAGTGTAGGGGTACCTCGCCACTCATCATTGGCGCCGTTGCCGGGGACTAAGTGTTTTTACGCCAATTTAACATAAGGGATATCACTCACATCGTTGTGAGCTTAAAACGAACCTTAGGGTTAATCAGTTAATTAAGAACATAAATAACGGTGAAAATTAGCACACCATTAGAAATGGCTTCTTCTCATGAAATCAACTCACCTAAGGACAATACAGGAGAAAGTCAGGATCATACGCATAACCGAAATCAACCATGTCCTCAACAATCTAAGGTCACATATACTCATCCCGATGAGTATGTGCCAGATTTTACCTTTGTTTTCCATCAAGATGAGCAACTGCGGTGGAGAGACATGCAAGGTAACATCGTGTTACCCCCAGATCGATCCGCTCCCAACATGCTTTCCCGTGCTTTGGTACAGTATGGCATGCATGAGCTGCTTGCTGAATACGTTTTGGATGATTATGACACAAGGGATTATCATCCCACAAACGCCCAACGTATTCGGGATGCAAGGCAGGAGAGCCAACATTCACTATTGAAGGGCAAGGTTCCCCACGTCATTAGTGAAATAGGAGAAGAGGAACCCCTCACGATGGGTTTCTTAGAAAATGATGTTCCTCCTCCTCACTCTAGTGAAGAGGTTAGGCATCAGGGCCTTAGATCAACGATACATATTCCAGGCTCTGATCCCCGTGAGCACCAGCTGTTCACGGCAGGAACAATCACTCGCACTAATGACGGACTCGTTGATCGTCACAACGATCGGGGCCGAAGCAGCCGAAGAGAAGGCAAGAAACATCACCATGGTGATGGATCCCCTTCTTCTTCCCCTTCATCACATCATTCACCCTCTCCTTCCACATCTGGGCGCAGCCACCATGAGCATAACGCGGAGAGTAAAGGTAAAAGAGATGAAATGCCTCGACAAGAAGGTCGAGAGGAGTTAGGACAAGGGCAAGGACGTAGGGAGAATAGGGAACCACAACGTAGACATCACAGACGTCATGAAAGAGATGATCATGACGAACCCCTATTCGCAACCCGAAGTATGCTTGACATTAGAGAGGCAGTTAGGATTCCCACAAGGCATTTGAAAGACAGTAGGATCAAGCGTTTGGATATAAATAATATCCCACGTTTTGAAGGGGGATACAACGCTGATCCTCAACATCATTTACAGGCATTCCACGATGCCTGTGCCTTGCAGAACATAGACAATGAGTGGCAGAAACTCAAGTTGTTCCCAAGGACACTCACTAAAGAAGCAGAAAGCTGGTACCGGTCCTTAGAACCGGAAACCATCAGGAGGTGGAGTACGATGCTTGAATTGTTCAACAACAAATATCAAACGTACTCCAGAGTGTCCAACTTGCGTAAGCAGATCCAAGGCTGGAAACAAGGAGCTTATGAATCCTTGGATGCTGCCATGGCCCGTTACTACACACTGCTACATCGTTGCCCGGGCCATGGGTACGCTAAACGGGATCAACTTCGCCACCTCGTGGATGGGCTACGAAATGAAACGAGAAGAACTCTTGGGACTTACGCCCAAGGGAGACTCTCCCGATTAAGAGCCCATGAAGTTGAAGTTTTGTTGGAACAAGTAGCGCAAGAAGAGGGTGAGCTACGTAAAAGAGAAAGTGCAGAGGAATACAACCGTGATCCCTCCCTTCGCAAGAAGGGAGTGAAATTCTGTGATGAGGAGGATGAGTCACCACTCGAAGAGTTGGTGAACCGGAAAACCGTGCCGATCCAAAAGTTAACAACCGAGGTATCGGCTAGGGTAGACCAAATGTGGGATTCTTTAGACTCACGAATAGAAACAGTTTTGAAAATCGTAGAAGAGTCTAAGGATGAGCAAAGTAGTGATAAAAGCAAAATCATGCGGAGAAACTTTAACCCTGCACCTAACAAGGGTAAGGGAAAAATTTCTAACTCCGATGAGGCTGAAAATTTTGCTTCAGACGATGATGGTAGATGTGAGATCTGCTATTATGACCATCCTAAGGGATGTTGTCCAATTATCTCACATCTACAGGATTCTGGGGTGTATGCATTAAATCCAAGACTCAATCAACGGCAAACACCCTGAAGGTTACCTTATCCACAAGGTAACCCAAGGCAGTTCCACCAACCCTTAACGTATTATCCAAGTGGAACACCTCCACCGCCCATCAGACAACATCAGCAGTGGCAATACCCACAGTCATGGGGGATGCCACCGCCATTGCAACAATACCCTTACCGGCAACTTGATCCTTATGGTTATTATATGCAGCAACCGGTTTCTCCAGGTGACTCTATGAGTCACACTCCACAACGTCACTACTACGCTCGGGAGTACTTTAGAAGGACTCCTTCTCCTCCGGGAGACATCCCACATC
>MNCI01002801.1:428777-451230 GCA_015680685.1 Gnetum montanum
TAAGGTATCGTTAATTTATGTTCAACCTCCAAATGTTGCATGAGTTTGCAAAAAGTAGAACTTGTAAAATGAGTACCATTGTTGAAAATTAGTGCACATGGCACTTCAAACCTATTTACAACACTTTTTTGTACAAACCATGTAGCAATGGAAGATGTATAGTTAGTGATAGCTCTTGCTTCTACCCATTTGGTAGAATAGTTAACAACGACTATTATGTATATCTTTCCATTTGATATGGGCATGATGGGACCCATGAAGTCTATGCCTTAGATGTTGAAGGGTTCTAGTGGTTAGATTCACTATTGAGGCCCCTCCATTTGACCTATCATCCCACCATCTAATTGATAGTGTTTACAAGAGTAGACAAATTGGTGATCATCCCTGAAGATTGTTGGCCAGTAATACCCTACCATCAGGATATTAATGGCCATGCATCTTCTTGCATAGTCATCCCCAAAAGGACCCTCATGAGCATCTTGGAGAACATGTAGTTGAGCAGCATCAAGAACATACCAACAAGTTAGGCCATCGACGTACACCTTGTAAACATTTCCATTAATTTCTGTGAAGTGTTTGGCTTGATGAAGAAATTTTTGTTTCTTCTAGTGGTCCAAGTTTGGTGGCATCTCCTGAGTAAGAAGATAAGTGAGAATGCCATCGTACCATTTTGGTTCAATGGGCACTTATTCATTTATTGCACCAGCAAAGAGGAGTTCATCAAGAAATTGATCAAAGACTAGGCTCTCCTCCTCTTTATTATCCCATCATAACTAAGACAAGTGGTCAACAACCACATTCTTGGTTCCCTTTGATCTACCATTGTAAGATCAAACTCTTGTAAGATCACTAGCCACCATATGACATGAGGGCTCACCATCTACTTCTTCATGAGGAAGTGAATGGCACTACGGTCCATGTGCACAAACACCTTATACCCAAGCACATAGTACCTAAATTTCTCTAATGCATACACCATTGTTATTAGCTCTTTTTCTATTGTGATGTAATTGAGTTGTGCACCCACAATGCCTTAGCTTGCGCAATGGATGTAGTAAGGACATTTTTGATCATCCAACTATGTAAGCACAACTCCCAAGACATAGTTTAATGCATCTATCATGATGTAAAATGATCTGGACTAGTTTAGTACTTGCAGAATTGGAGTTTCTACAAGCTTTTCCTTAGGCTTCTAGAATTCTTTTTTGCATTCCTTGGTCCATATGAATGGAACGTCTTTCTTTGTGAGCTCAACCAATGGTTTAGCAATCTTAGAGAAATTCTCTATGAATAGCTGGTAGTAGCCAATGTATCTAAGGAATGACTAGACATCTTTAATAGTTTTTGGTTAGCAATTTATTCCTTGGATAGCCCTAATCTTTTTAGGGTCCACCTCCATCCATACTTGAGAAATTCTATGTCCAAGCATAATGTCCTCTTGGACCATCAAATGACTTTTCTGCTAATTGAGCCAAAGATTGGTCTTCATGCACCTTTTAAGCACTTGCTTAAGGAAATCTAGGGTTACTCAAATGTAGCGCCATAGGTGGAGAAGTCATCCATGAAGACTTCCATCACGCTACCAATCTGCTACTGAAAAATGCTCAGGACTAAGCATTGGAAAGTTATAGGGGCATTACATAGACCAAAGGGCATCTTTTAATATGCAAAAGTCTCCTAGTATCTTGTGAATGTTGTTTTGGCCTAATCCTTAAGTGTGATCTGAATTTGATTATAGCATAGCAATGCCCATAAATAGTGTCCAACGCTTAGTCCACAAATGGTGATGAAAAATGATCTTTGAACATCACCATGTTCAACAACCTAAAATCAATACATACCTGTCATTTGCCATTTTTTTGGCACAATCACAAGTGGGCTAGCCCACTTGATATCTACATTTGAATAGATGAACCCTACATTGAGGATTTGTTCAATTTCCTCTTTGACAATCTGCTTCAATTTGGGATTTAGTCATCACTATAGCTACCTCTTTGGCTTCATGGTTATATCGGTATAAATGTCATGTTGGCATATCTAAGGATCAATCCCTGTGAGTTTAGAATATGAACAAGCAAAGCCATTTGTTGACCACTTTCAACAACATAATTTTTTGCTCAGGTGCAAGGTTGTCATTGATTACTACCAATTTGTCATTTTTTAGAAATGCAAATTCCATGCTAGTAGGTAGAGTTTTCAACTCTAAGGGATTCTAATTAAAATTGTCAAGGATTTCCAACTCTCCCCAATTGGTATCATCAAGTTCATCATCGAAGAGTTGGTGATAATCTTGCTCCAATTCATCCATGCCTTCAACATAAACATAAGCTAGGTTCTCAGTAGGTTTCATGCAAAGTGTGCTACTTTCAAAATCAACTGTCAGCCACTAGGTACCTACTTGTTTTGTGGTTACTACATACAAGAACTTTGGCTTTCAAATTCATCTACACACTATTTACATGCTTTGATTGATGTGTGTTTGATAAACTAGAGTTTCTACACATAATTACACCCGGTATTGTTGTATATGATGCATGGAACTCTCTTCTTCTTGATCTTTCCGAGTGCATTTGCCATGAAAATCTCTAGGGAAATCTCTTATTTGCATTCATGTAGCAACAATGCTCAACCAAGCCCTTTCCATAATGATTGGCAAGTCCTCCTTGCAATTGTCAACCTTGATCACCAAGAAATCGGCAAGATACAACCAACCACATACAATGGTCACAATGTCCTCCACTAATTCCAAAGAAATAGTGATGGACTGATCTACCAATTTTAAATGAATGTTACTCTTCTTGAGAGGAGGCAAGTTCTAGGTTGTGTACATTTCATGAGAAATTAAATTTACATCAAAACCTAAATCAAGAAGAGTTTTTCATGGCTCATTTCCAATAATCTATAAGTAGATGAAAGGACTTCTAAGATTAGCTCTTTTCCTAGGAAAATTACCAACCTTGATCCAAGCAAATACAATGTGGCTTAACACAATTGTATGAATCTTGGGAGGCATCTGGTTTGAAGAGCTCTCAAAAGGAATGAATATAAAAAACGAAGGAGACATAGAATGACTGAACACATGAGTTGGTGAGGGCTTTGTAGGGTTGTTGGTTTGAAAGAATGGTCTTTTATGGGATCTAGTTTCTAAACTACTTAGCTAAGGAATTGGTTGTAAGTTAATAGTTCTAGTAGTGTTACATTGTTGCACCTATGTGAGAATTTCATCCTACATGGATGGAGCAAGCAGTAATTGGGAACATGTGCTAAAGGATGAGGAGGGTAATAATGATATGGGGACTCCCCTTTAGGAGATGGAGAAGAGTTCTTTAGTCCTCTGAAGGGTAATAGTGATGTTGGAAAGAAGCCTGATTGAAAAAGTCATACAAAGACATGGGTTTCTAAACATAGTATCCATATGAATCGAGTTGTCTATAAGGGTACTACTACCTTGGTGGTGCCATCCCCAATGATTGTGGATGGTAGCATTAATGATACTGCTCATATAGCTATGATGGAGCTCCACTTGGATAATAAGCTTGTTATTGCTGGTGGAATTACCTTGGGTTGCCTTGAGGATAAGGCAATCTTCTAGGTTCTTGCCTTCATACCAGTCTAGAATTCAAGGAATACATCCTAGATTTTTGTAAGTGTGACACAATAGGGCAAAATTTCATAGGATGTTCATATTGGTAGATGTCACACCCACCATCATCACTTGATTCTAACTCCACAACCTATTCTACTATAGTAGCTTTGCCCTTACCCCTTTGGTAGGCATGTTTAGCTTCTTTTCTTCTCTTGCAGTCACAATTACTACCTTGCTCTTTGGATTCTTCTACAATTTTCAAAGTAGTTTGAAAATTTTCATCCAAAGATTCCCATATTTTGTCAACATTAGCTAAAATTTTAGACACAGATTTTTGAATTGGTAAGGTTTTTTACTACACCACTTCATCAAGTGATGTCTCCTCCTCATTGTCACAAAATTAGACTCCCTTTTTTTACGAAAGGATTTTAGTTATACTCAACACTTTCTTGTTTTCTCAACTCAGCTTCTTCTTTTGCAACTTGCTCATTCAACCTTTGAATCTGATGGGCTCTTAGTTCTCATAATCTCCCTTAAGCATAGACCTCAAGAGTTCTTCTCATTTCTAATAAGATCCCATCTATGATATGGCAAAGCTACTCCTACTGAAAATAATCATGGCCAAGACATCTGTGCAAAAGGGAATAATACCTGCCCATGGCTACATCCAAAGGTTCATGTGTTTCTTGTCACTAGCCTTGAATTTTCTTTCTCAAATTGGACACTTTGGAGTACATTTGATATTTATCATTAAACAACTTAAGCATTGTACTCCATCTATGAATTGATTCTAGCTTCAAAAAGTAATACCAACTTTCTACTTATTTTATGAGTATCCTGGGAAACAGCTTAAGTTTCTACCAATCATTCTCTATGTTTTGCAAAGCACAGGCATCACGAAAGGCTTGAATATGGGCCTGTGAATCTGAGTTATATCCCCCCTTAAATTTGGGGATATTGTTCATATCCAACCTCTTAATTTTGCTGTCTTTCACATGCCTAGTTGAATTCTAACTACCTTTATGATGTTTAGCATACTTTGAGTTGCTAGCAAAGGTTCCTCATCATCATGATTTTGACTATGCCTATAATATCCTCTACTACCCCTTCATTCATGGTAGGTTCTACGATCATTATCCCACCATTCACCTCCATCACAGTTTTGTTTCCCACGATTTCAATCAGATTCAAAGGAAGAAGAAGATGTAGATGAAGAGGATGAAGACGTAGGAGAATTTTGACTACCACAATGTCTGCCACCTCCTCTTAGCTCATCATGATCACAATCATCATTTTTATCGTCATCATGATGCTTATGCCTTAACTCTCACTTTTGCCTGAACCAAGATTATTGATAGTGGATTGTAAGTGTGGGTTTAAGCCTCCTTTACCAAAGTCCCCAGAGGAAGATTCCTCCTTATCATTTTTGATTTAGTAGGAACAAGGGGTTAGCAAACCATTTTTCCTTCATAGCTTCATGATGCTTCTCCTGGTGCCAATCTCTGTTGCATTATGTTTCAATGGGATGGTAGTCCTGATGATAGTCATGGTCCCCCATAATGTATTCATCATGGAGATCATGGATGCCCAACCTCTTAAGAGTTTGGAGTAGCATCCCATGAATATATCAATCGGAAGGCAACACAACGTTTCCCTCCATATCTCTTCATCACAACTATTCATATTGATGTAGAATGAAGGTGAAATCAAGTACAAACTCATCTAGATGAGTGTACCTCACTTTGAATTCTTAGGGCATTAGTGGTTTTGATTCATCATGCCTATGAGAAGAAGACATTTTGGATTAAAAGAAAAAATTAATGTGCATTAATTATAATTATTATTTTTATTTTCGAATGATTGTGAATTTAGGATTTGTTCCAATGATCTCAAATAATTTTTACTAAGTCCTAGATAGCAATAGCACTAATGATGAGCAACAAGTAGACCCTACACCCAACCATACGAATCCCTAAGCATTCATGCCCAATCCAATAGAATTTCATACACTTATATCCTTCTAAGTACACTTGTCTCTAGGAAGTGAAACTAAAATTTGTAATGGTTGTCTTCCCAATTACACTTGTGAAATGTGAAGATATGGTTAAGTTCAACCAAGGCATCTGATGTTTATCATTTTTTATGTTTTATGTTCTAAGTCACCTAACAATGAAGAATGATGAATAAAATAATTTACTTGATGATTTAATTTAACTAGCTAATATTTAACTAATCCTAACATAAGCATTTGTTTCCACTTTCCGTACACATCCTGAACACATTTAACATTATTGTGCTATCAAACATTAAATGTTACTAGGGTTACAAAGCACCAAGCATATGCTCAAAGTGGTCATACCTATGTGCTTAATTACTTGCTATTTAATCTAGCTTAGTCTAGCTTAATTTAGCTTTATTAATTACTTAATTACTTAAAGCATTAAAGGAAATTGCTTAAAATATTAAATGTAGAAAGAAAATAATTAATCTATTTCAAAGTGTTGCAAGGTTTATCAAAAATCTCATCCTTATTGCTGCACACACTACTATGGTTAGGTACAATAGTGCTTGAATACATATCTGTACACTCTTTGACTCCTACTGTGAGTACTTAGAAAAATATTCTAACTTTTAGATAAGAAAATTACAAGAGCTCCACTATGACCTATTACCATAAATGTGACTAGTGAGTGTGTATTTATAAGTGAAAATAGACACTATGTAGACAAGGCCATGTCAAAGCATCAAATTCCACCTCAACGCAACGGTGTCGATGAGGTTGCATCGATGAGGCTGCATCAACAGGGCCTCATCAACGTAATTGTTAACATGACTCATCATTTCATATACAAGGTACTTATATAACATGTCCTTCTAGGTGTAAGATAATTTTGGTTTTGAGTCCTTCACATTCATACTACTTTTTGATTAAAAAAAAAATTAAAGAACAATATGACCTACGAATTTAAAGCCTAATTTTAAGCTATGATATTAGGCATATAACTTAAAAAATTTAAAGCGATATGAGATAGCTAAACCTAGAAAGTCATTATCAAATGCTTTTCTTACTTTAAGAGGCTAGCCCAGATTAATAAGCATAAAGACATAATCATTATGATATGTAAAACCTTATAGAGAAATTCTATAGTATGTAAGAATTTCATTACAAATCTTTACATGAGAAACCTTGCTAAGAAATTATAGAAGTACCTAATCATATTGTCACTATAAGCAACTAAAAGTGATGGAGGATGAATTGATATTCATAGTTGATGATGAATTTTTCACTTTTGTGAACGTTTTGTGTACCAAGACCTCACCACAAGTCATGGTGACCAAATTTTGTTGACAACAAGTCATGGTCTTTGAGAAATAGTAAAATGAATTGCATCTTTACTAGTACAACCTTGCTAAGGATTGTGAGATTCAATGAAAACCTTAGACTATTGAGATTTAAATTAAAAATGAGCCATGGGTGACTTATGATGTTATTATTAAATTTGCAAATTCACTACAAGGTAATCACAAGCTAACCATGATTCATGGTGAATGAAAAAATTAATAGAACTCTTACCATGCATCATTGTAGGGTTGTGTTAGGAATCTGAATAAACCATGACATAACATTAAATTGTTTTAAAAAAAATCTTGAAACTTAGAAATCTAAATTTCATGAGTTTAATATCTATGAGGTCACCTTCATCCCTTCTATACATTGGAATTGTTGCAGTAAATGAATAGTAACAAATTTGATGAGAAATATGAGAAATGTTAAACTTGACTATTTATCTTTCTCCTTTGAAATTGAAACTATCAATAATTGAATTTGTAATAATTGTTGTTTGAATAGAATGTACTGAGATGATGAATTAATGTTGTAGACACTATGAATATTTACAAATAATTAGGGAAGTTGATATAGCAATTGATGGAATTAATGAATGTTAGTGATCAAAGACTATTTTAAAAGATGAAATATGGAAAGAGAGATAAGAATATTGAGAGAAATTTGGACATAATCTTTAATGCCACATTTTTGAAAGTGTTACAACATGATTTGGCCTTCATCTTTATAAAAAAAGAATGGGTGCATACTAGGGGATAATGAAAAGGCTTTCCCTTTAATTAAAATGAATATAATTGAAAAAAAATCATAATGAACTAAGGTAAAATAAAGAACATCTATTCATCAATTCATTTTTTAATAAAAATATACTAGATGAAGGAAAAATTACATGGCTTTTCATTTGTAAAGTACAACACATACTAAATGAACAAAAATCAAGATAACATTGTCATCTTCTTAACTTGCATTTCACACTAATTATATTAGTCACTAATTATGAGAATTCTAACCTTCAACAAGCTTTTCTACTTGTTTACTTTCAACCATGTTCCATGAACTCCTTAAATATTTATAATTTACAAGCACATGGTATACAAAACCTTGTCAAGAAATTGTATCATTGCCTATGCCTTTTCTCACTCATTACAAGAATCCAAGCCTATAAAGCTTATTATTTTATGGATGACACAAACTATGGCTATTAAGTCCTTATTGTATTAGCTTGAATGTTATTTAAAAAACATTTTAACTTTGAAACTAAAGTAAACTATTTTATCACATGGAGAAGTTCTAGTAATTTATCTTAAAATAATTTCTAGATAAAACATTACTCAAACATCTATATAAGAAACTAGATATCAACAAGTTTTCTTGGAAGTAGAAATACTGTAGAGTTAATCGATTTGAAGCTCTTTTTACTCCGTTATCAATAAAGAATAACTATAGTTACAGGATTCAACAAAAACTCTAGAAACTCAATCATCTTAATGAAGAAAATTCATATCATTATTAATTTATCACCACCATACTACCTTTATTCAAATGACATGAAATTAATTAATACATATGATCTTCATTGACTTAGAAATAACATAAGATAGTTGTCAATCTTTGGTACCATCTTGGTGTGGATGGCCTTAAATAGTCTCAATTGGCTTAATAGTGCAATATCTTTGTTTTACTTTTGATATTTATATTTTGGCAAATTTGGGCCTTGAGGATAGTTAACTTAAAGATGAATGTCATAGATTTTTTCTTCTTCTCATTTGCACCCTTTGTTTCAATCTTGTGTACTCAAGGCATCAATTTGTAGTGAGATCATTCATTGTTGGCCATCTAGATATATAATTATATCTAATCTAGTTAATATAATACGTCTTTATAACTAAGCCTTTTGATGAGTGGTGAGGTAACCCTACACCCAATCATACGAATCACAAAGCATTCACACACAATCTAGTTGAATTTCGTGGACTCTATAGTTTCTGGTGTACTAGTTCTCTAGGAATTAAAATTTACATTGAGGACATTCATTGTCTTCCCAACTACACTTGTGAAGCTCAAGGGTATGGTTTTAAGTGTAACTAATGTACATAATTTTTGTCATTTTATATTTTATGTTTTACTGCTTGAAATAAATAAGCTAGAGAATAAAGTAATTTAATTCCTGCTTTAATTTAATGGGCTAACTATTGTTCAACTAGTTCCAACATAAGTATCTTGTCCCATTTCCCGTACACATTTTAAACATGTATAACATTGCTAGGTTACCAAGCGTTAAGCACTATGTTGGGATTACCAAACAACATACGCATGCTCGAAGTGGTTGTACTTATGTGTTTACTTAATTGCTATTTAGCTTATCTTGCTTAATTACTGAAAAACATTGAATAAATAGCTACAAACATTAATTACATAAATAAAATATTTAAACTATCTAAAATGCTGAAAGGTTTATCAAGAAGTTCATCTTTATTATCGCACACATTGTCATGCTTAGGTACAACAATGCTCGAATAAAGATCCATACACTTAATGATTCTTATTGTGGGCACTTAGGAAAATATTCTAACTCTTGAATGGAAAAACTACAAGAGCTTCTCTACACTATGATAGACTGATGCCATAAATGCAACTGGTGAGCACATATTTATAGGCAAGAACAGACCCTACATCGATGGGGCTGCATCAACACATGAAATGATGCATTAATGGGGCCTAGTGAACGAGGCCTAGTCAATGAGGCTCCATCGACATGGATAATCTATGACTCATCATTCCCCCACAACTGAATGAAAAATTGTCCTCAAGTTTCTTTAGAAAATTGGGAAGGTATGGGATTATTAACTAACTTTAGACTTAACAAATTGACTTGACAAAATTGAGTGCCCGAGTGTACAAATCAAAAAATTACAAAAAATTATGGTGTTCATGACATAAAATTGAACACAATGACATGACTTTGAAAAATTGGATAGCATGTTCTCTGATGGCATGAAGTTGGTTGAGAAGCTTAGATAGTCCTAGGTAGTGAAGGTTCTTGAGGCTCTGAAGGACCTTCACCAGCTTCAGGCACATGCGACAACTAAGGTAGCTTTGGTTATCTTATTGCTGCTACAACATCTAGTGGGAGGCGAAAAGCATCTAGCAATGCTTTCATTTTCTCCTTCTTACTCTTTGTATTGTGCATAGTCCATGCAACTTCACCAATGTGCAACAAAATAGGCACATCCCAAGGATAGGGAATTGCTAGGAATAGCTTCTTGGCATTGATGAACTAGGCAGTGAATTTTTTACGCTCGATGTTGAATGCTCTAATTGCATCTTTTAGCTTCTAGTAATCATTCATTCTCTTGGCCGGGTTCTTAGGAATTTATTATTGAGTAGTGAATCATGCCCCAAGAACTTCGAGTTCAACATTTACCATCTCAAGCTTTTCCTTGGTGTTCTTGTGGTGCTTGAACTCAGCCTCATACAGCAAGTACGAGCTAGCCACCTACTTTTTGAGTTTTTACTGTAGTAATTTGATAGTTAGCATCACCAGGTTTGCATATCATAGGTTGGCCAACTCCATATACTCTATCATTTCTTTAATTTGCAACTCCTTCAAGCAAATCTCTACTTTGTTGTAGGCATCTATTCCATCAATGATAGGCTACCACACCTCTCTTCCTTACTAGAGTTGTTGAAGGGTCTCATTTACTTTTTCCTTAGCCATTTGGATATGCCTCTTATTCACTTCCTTCTACAAGCCAACCTAGTCTCTATAGTGATTCTTAACTCTTTTAAATTTAAGAGCCTCATTTTTCCAAGTAGTAATCTCAATTTCAAATTTCTAGAATAAGGCTTAGAGTTCCTTCATAGACATATTATGATTCCCTGTAGCCAATTTCCTCAATTCCATGTTCACCCTAGTGAGCTACTCCTACTGTTGATGAATGAATTCCTACATCTATTATTTTTGTGCATCAACATTGTGTAGTCGATGATTTTCTGCAGTTAATGTTTCATCTTGTTAACGTAACTGAACTAAGTCTTTCTAAATCAAGTAGGTTTTTACTTTTACTATAGACTAGTTAAAGATGGTTTTCACTGTTTCCTCCTTAGCATGTTTTAATTATTATTGAAGCTATTAAAAAGCTTCATCTCTGATCATTGCTAAGCTAAGGAGTGCGAGATCAACAAACTGGATACGCAATTCAGTAACTTCTATGGCTAAGTCTTGGTTTTATAATTGAGCCATTTCAAGTTGTCATACCAAGATGATGCATTTACCCTTTACTTTAAGCAACTTTGACTGTGTTGCAGTAATGTTGCCCAAAAAATCAAAGACATCTAAAATTGGTTGCCTGGTCCCCACTAGTCAATCTAGTAATTCTTCATGCTAGGCTGCATTCAATATTCTGCTAATCATTCCTATGGATGTATGCATATCTCACACTATAGATAAGTTTGGTATAGATTCCATAGGTGCATTAAGTGCCTCTACGATTCAGTCAACAACCAATTCTGAAGTAGTCTCTTATCCTTGGTACTGCATCACTAATACAATTGCCCACTCACCCTCCTCCAAGTGCACTGAAAAGGAAGCAACATTCCTAGAGATTTCTGGAAATAAATGGTGTTGAGATAGAGATGTCATCACCTCTCAGGCACTAGGATTCAATCTCACAAGTAGCTACGTTCATTGGGTACAGAATATTGGTCCACCTCTTTCCATCTAGCTAATTATTTGAGCCATCTCATTAAGGTGATCCATTGCAAGTCAATATACAAATGAGTCTCCAGCACTCATTCCTGCTCACTACTCCTACTCACAAAAAAGCTATTCTTGGATTTCATACAAATCCTCAATGGTTACGTAGGCCTTCAACGTTGTTTCTTGAGTAGGTGGTTCAGGTGGTAGCTACTAGTCCTCTTCTTTAGGCATAACAGGTGTCTTTTCCTTTATCATTTTAGACCATGAGGCTCTAGGAGTATGCCTAATTGTGTCATTGGCATAGCAGATGATCCCTACCCTTTTGCAAAGTTTTCAAATGAGGCATGGAAAAGGTAAATTTTTCCTTCCACATTCATTTTCTTTGAAACACTTGTTGATCTCTAAATAGATCAATTATGGAAGGTTTTCTGGAAATATCCCACTTAGAGTGATGCATACTCGGGCAAATAAGGTAGTCATCTTACTAGGCCTCACCGTTAAATTAAGGTGATAGGCCGCTATCTTAAAGTATATGCATTTTGCTAGTGTGAGCTCGTTGAACTCCTTATGATTGACCCCATAACACTGCTAGGTCCACTCCTTTTTAGCCTCAAGATCAACTTGCATAGACAACCTTGCCAATTGTGTCCTAGAATCAGGTAACCCAAGAACTTGTTTGATAGCTTCAGCTGAGTAGAACACCTAAATGTCCTTAATTTTCATAGTAGAACCTACCCTTCTATTATTCTAGAAGAGATATGTCTCTACCATGAACCACTCTCCACTAGAAGTGATAATTGGCCACATGGAAGAGGTATTCAATTATGTTTTCACCTCTACTAGGACATGCTCTAAAAATGTCCTGAAATTCAATTCTTGAAGAACTAAACATTGGACATCACAAAGCCTAATGGTGTCGGGGCAGGCTTGTGTTAGTATGACTTCAAGCCTCAGTATGGGTCCTAGTACCTTCTCATGCTACGATTGTTCTATTACAACTTCTTCTTTAGGAATCTATCGAATAGATTCCACTTTGGGCTCCTCTTGAAGAGGTCCCATTGTATGGGTTTACTCTATTAGTTTTTGGGCATGTTCTTGTTGGCCCCTTCTAGTTCTAGATCATTTCTCCCTTGGTTGAGATGGTCCTCCCTCCTGCAGTTGTTTTGGTCTTGGTGCCATCTATAATCATAACATGACCATGGTTTAGCAATCAATGTGTAATGTGAAACAATTTGTGATACGTTATCTCCTTGGGAAAGTTACACTTAGCCAAGATGTGATTATGGCCAATTCAATCAATTTTAATCATTATTTTATTATGCTTTAATGTTAATAAGTCATACTCGAGGATGTTGAAAGGGTTAACTCTCAAGAATTGATGATTTCATATCATTGTATTCATTAATCCTTTGGTGGAGTTAGAAGAATTTTCAAAAAATTTCCTTGGAAACCTTAAGGTTTGTGGCCCCCATGATAAAGAGCTTACCTCCAATAGCTGCAGGAGCATATAACGAAGTGATTTGGACAAACAATTAGAAAGTTATAGGCTTTGGAAGACATTGGGCTATGAAAAATGGCAAAAACTCCCATCTTATTGTGAAGAAAATGGTAAAAATGTCAAAGTTCTTGGCGGTATTTATAGGATTTTTGGCATGTGTTGACGGGGCCCAGTCAATGGGGCCCTTTACATGGGGTTGACTACATTGACGAGGCCTGGTCAATGCAACTATTGACCACTATTGACTTACATTGACTTTGCTAAAACTTCAAAAATATAAGAATTTTTTGAGTGAAATTTGAGTCAAATGGAAGCCCAAAAAGCCATGAACATGATGAAAATAGTAGAAGAGGATATTGGAGTTCAGAAAATTGAGAAAACGGTCTAGAGAATAAATGTTGTGAGAGTTTAAGAAGCATAGAGCTAGATGCACAATGGGGTATGCAAAAGGTATGATTGCAACAATGTCTAAGGTAAGGGACTTAACTATTCAAACAAAGTAGGCACATGCCATTTTCACCCTTGCATAACCTCAACTAAGGAGTCTATGGGCCCCACAATTGATTAATGATCATGAAAAGTTAAGGACAAACCAAAAATAATATACCCAAGAATTCCAACACATCAAACTAAAACATCAAACATAACATAGAAACTGGCAGTGAGGTGAGTTATGATAGCATAGATGGGATGGAATCTTGAATTGAGGTCATAAGAAGTCACTTGTGGAGTTTGTGTTTAAAATGACCTAGGAAGATCCATCCTTAGTCTAGATCAAAACCAACCTCTTTTAGTGACTTTGCATTGCCACTCCAAGATTAATCCACCTCCTTAAGACATAAGAGAGCACCTACAGAACAACCATAATTCCATAAAGAGAAGAAAAGAGAAGAAGGGAGTGAAAAACCCTAGTTAAAGAGAACTATCAGGCATGGGTAACATGTATTTCTAGTCCCATAACAAGTGCTTATAGCCCATTTATTTGTCTAATGGATGTGCTTTGAATTCTCATCATGTTTTTTTGTTTGTTTGTTTTATATATTTCTTTTTTTCTTCCTTCTTGGATGAGAACCACACCCATGCAAAGATGTCATTTAACTTCCTATAGTGGTTGACATGGAATAGTGAGAAGTCTATGAAAACACTCAAGCACCTAAGTAAGTAGAAGAGTATAAAGAGTATTAAGTCCTCTTGAAGTCATATCCTGTACAACATTTAAATCCTTCCCAATTCTAGAAACTAGCAAGGTCACCAATTTATTAAAAGCTTCTTTAATGAAAGGGACTTCAAACTTCCAAAACAAGGAAAACCATAGTTTGTGGATGGGTGGATTATGTGGGCTCATTTCCTATTCCATGAAAAATAAACCATGTCTTAGTCATTAGAAATTATAATTCAAAAATAGAAACCAGACATTGATAATCACAATATTAAGCATAAACCATTATTAGTAAATAGCAACATTAGCACTATGTCCTATGGTAATAAAGCACTTTTATTAGTAAAAATAATGAAAAGTCACACACAAAAAATAAAATAAAATATAGAAAATATAAGAAAGTATAAAATACCAAGAAAAATAAAACATACTAACAATCTTGTAAAACAAAAAATTGAGAAAATCAATAGAATGAAAAACCAAAAAGATGTAAAAATCAACAAAGTGTAAAAGAAAAATGTGTAAAACAAAAAGTGAAAAACTGAGTCATGTGTGTGGCTAGCACCAATGGCCATCTCCCCCATGACTAAGTTAAAAGGAGAAGATGCAGAATATATGTTCATCCGATGATGTAGTAGTTGCACTGGCTTGTCTTAGCTCTAAGAAAGGTTTTACTTGTTGGATGTTTACTAATTGCTTTTTATTTGGACTCTCATGTTTGTAGATTAACATGGCCCTAGAGGGAAAGGTTTCATCAATTGTATAAGGTCCCTCCCACAATGTTTGGAACTTTTTTTTCTAGGGTACATGTGTGGGATTCTAATAGAGAAACTTACCTTCCAATTGAAGTTTTACTTTTCCTATTCTAAGGTCATGACATTGCTTGTTGAATGCCTTGTGCAATTCATTCAAAGATAGGGCCACTAATCAGTTTTCATCCAGCACATTGAGGTTAATTAGTCTTTCTTTTTATGCTAGACTTAGGTCAAGTTTCAATTCATAGGCTGTTGAGAGTGTATAGAGCTCGAATTGAATTGGGAGTGTTGGAAGTTTTTCGTACACTAGCTTGTAAGGAGAGTAGCCAATAGGGACTTTCCATATTGAGTGGTAGGCCCAAAGGGCATTATTAAGTTTTATGCTCTATTCTCTCCTATATTTTCTGATAGTTCTTTTAGAATCTTTGTAATCTCCCTATTAGTTACCTTTGCTTAACCATTAGCTTGAGGGTGATAGGGTGTTGTTAGTTTATGTTTAACCCCCAAGAGTTGTATGAGTTTTCAAAAAGTGGCACCTGTAAAATGAGTTCCATTGCCAGAAATTAGTGCATGTGGCATCCCAAACCTATTTACAACATTTTGTTGTACAAATCTAGTAGTAGTGGATGATGCACAGTTGGTGACAATTACTACTTTTTCCCATTTAGTGAAGTAGTCGACACCTATGATGATGTATGCCTTTTCATTAGATATGGATGTGATGAACCCATAAAGTTAATGTCCCATATGTCAAAGGGCTCTAGTGGTTGATTCCACTATTGAGGATCCTCCATTTGAGTGGTCATCCCACCATCTCATTGACAACGTTGACAAGATCAGACAAACTTGTGGGCATCCCTAAAGATTGTAGGCCAATAGTATCTTTCCATAAATATTTTTATAGCCATGCATTTCTTTGCATAGTGGCCTCTGCAAGGGCCCTCATGAGCATCCTAGAGAACATTCAATTGATCTGCATTAGGGACACACCAACAAACCAGGTCATCTATGCATACCTTGTAAAGGTATTCATTAATTTCCATGAAGTACTTTGTCTGAGGAAGAAATTGTTGTTCCTTAAAGTCCAAATCTTGTGGCATCTCTTGAGTGAGAAGGTAAGTGAGGATGTCATTATACCATGTTGTTTCTGTAGGCATTTTTTCATTAATTGTTGTTGTAAAGAGGAGTTTTTCTAGAAATTGATTAGAGAGCCAACTCTCCTCCTCTTTATTATCCCATCTTAACTGAGAGAGATGTTCAACAATCACATTCTCGATCCCTTTCTGATCTACCATTGTGAGATTAAATTTCTGCAAGATCAAGAGCCATCATATGATACAAGGGCTCACCATTAGCTTATTGATTATGAAGTGAATGACACTATGATCTTTGTGCATAAATACTTTATAGCTAAGCACATAGTGCCTGAATTTTTTAAGAGCGTACACCATCGCTATCAGTTCTTTCTCAGTTGTAGGGTAATTCAACTGTGCACCCACAATGCTTGGAGTCTGGTAGTGGATACAATATGGATGTTTTTTATCATCCAACTATGTAAGCATAGCTCCCAAGGCATAATTAGATGCATTCGTCATTATATGAAATGGTCTAGACCAATCTAGTGCTTGTAGAATAGGAGTTTCTACGAGTTTTTCTTTTAATAGTTGGAATGCATGTTCGCACTCCTTAGTCCAAATAAATGAAGCATCTTTCTTTGTAAGCTTGACCAATAGCTTTGCAATCTTAGAGAAATTCTCTATGAACTGTTGGTAGTCATGAGTATGTCTAAGGAATGATCAAATGTCTTTGATTATCTTTGGTTGGCATGTGATTCCTTAGATGACCCTTATCTTTTTCAAGTCTACCTCAATCCCTTCTTTTGAAATTTGGTGCCCTAGTACTATGCCCTCCTAGACCATTAGATGGCTTTTCTACCAATTGAACCTAAGGTTATTTTCAATAGATCTTTTCAATACCTACTTAAGGTGATCCAGGGCTTTCTCAAATGTAGCCCCATAGGTAGAGAAGTCATCCATAAAGACTTCTATCCCACTATCAATCTACTATTGAAAAATACTAAGGACCAGGCGTTGAAATGTTTCGAGGGCATTGCACAAACCAAATGGCATCTTACAATATGTAAAAGTTCCCCATGGACTTGTGAATGTTATCTTGACCTAATCTTCTAATGTAATTTGAATTTGGTTATAGCCACTATAACCATCCAAGAAGCTATAATAGCAATGCCCAAAGATAGTGTCCAACACTTGGTTCACAAATGGCAATGGAAAATGATCTTTAAATGTGTCATATTCAATAGCCTAAAATTGATGCAGACTTGCCACTTGCCACCTTTCTTTGGCACAATTATGAGTGGGCTAACCCACTCACTATTCACGATGGGATAGATAAACCCCACCTTGAGGAGTTATTCTATTTCCTCCTTAACGGTTTGCTTCAACTTAGGGTTCAACCGTTGTTGTGGCTACCTTCTTAGCTTCATGGCTAGGTCTATATAAATATGATGCTAGCATATCTATGGATCAATTACAGTTAGTTCAAAATATGACCAAACAAAGTTTTAGAGCAAGATTTACATTGATTATAACTAGCTTACCATTATTTAAAAATGCATACTTCATGCCAACTAGTAGATTTTTTAACTCTATGGGCTCTTGCTTAAAATTATCAGGGATTACTAACTCTCTCCAATAGGTATCATCATCTTCATCATCAAAGAGTTGGTGATGAACTTGCTCAAGTACATCCATGCCTTTGACATAAGCACATGTTAGGCTCTAAATTCATTCCATGCATAATGTGTTGTTGTTAGAGTCAACTGGCAACCACTGGGTGCCCTCTTATTTTGTGACTACTACATACAAGAACCTTTGGATATCTATTTCATGTGCACACTGATTGCATGCTATAATGAATGTACTCTTAATGGACCAAATTTTCTGCATGCAATTGCACCTATTATCAATGTACATGATGTATGGAACACGCTTCTTCTCTAGTCACCCAAATTCATTTTCCTTGAATATTTCCAAGGAGAGGTCCCTTATATCCATTTTTGCATCAACTATGCTTAACCAAGCCCTTCCCATAATGATGGGGAAGTCATCTTTGTAGTTTTTGACCTTGATCGTTAGAAAATCAATTGGATAGGACCATCCATAAACTATGGTCACGGTTTCCTCCACTAGTCCCAAAGGGGCAGTGATTGACTAGTCAACTAATTCCAAATAGATGTTGCTCTTCTTTAGAGGTAGTAGGTTCCAGGCTTTGTACATATCGTGGGAGATGAGATTGACACTAAAACCAAAATCAAGAAGAGCCTTGCATGGCTCATGTCCAGTGATCTGCAAGTAAATAAGAGGACTTCCTAGGTTAGATCATTTCATGGGAAGGTTGACAACCTTGATCTAATCTAAAATAGCATGGGTTAGCATCACTGTGCAAATCTGAGGGAGTGTTTGGTTTGAAGGACTCTCAAGTGTGTTTGATGCAGAGGATGCGGGTGCTAGAGATATAGGGTGACCAATCATATTAGGTTGTGAGGGTTTGGGAGGACTATTGGGTCAAAAAAATGGTCGTTTCCTATATCAATTATATGAATCACTTGGCTGGAAGGTCAATTGTAAATTTACAACCCTCGTAGCATTTTGTTGTTGTAGCTATGGGGGAATTTTACCCTACATGGACAAAGCAAGAGGTAATTAGGTTGAGGCTGAAGGGATGTGTGTAGATGGATGCGGAGGGTGGTAAGGATATGCATGCTCCCCTTGAGTAGATGGTGAATGAGTTCAATGGTACTCTAGAGGGTAATAGTGATGCTAGAATGAGCCATGGCTTGTAGAGCTTCATAGAGAAACAAGTTGCTGAAGATAGCACCCATATAGATCTAGTTTCCTGTAATGATATTACTATCTTAGTGGTGGCATTCCCACAACTATGGTTGGTGCCACTATTAATATTGTTCATATGGTTGTGGTGGAGTCTAGTTGGATAGTAAACTTGTTGTTGCTAGTGGAACTACCTTGGATTACCTTGAGGATAAGGAAATCGTTTGGGTGCTTGCCTTCATGCTAGTCGAGGATTTAGTGTGTACACCCCAAACTCTTGAAAGTGTGACACCATAGGGCAACATCCTTTTGGATGTTTATATTGACAAATGTCACATCCAACATCATCATCCTAGTTTGTCTCCACAACTTCTTCTACTACAGCAACTTTGCCCTTACCTCTCTAGTAGGCACATTTAGCTTCTTTTTGCCTCCTGTGTTTACAATCACTATTCTGCTCTTTGGATGCTTTAGCAATCTTCGTAGCAATTTGGAATTTTTCATCTAAAGAGTTCCATAATTTATCAACCTTTTTTGAAATATCAAAAACATATTTTTGGATAGTAAGGTTTTCTTGTTCACCACTTCATCAAGTGGTGCATCCTCCTCACAAAATTGGACCTCCCTTTTTTTGATGGAAGGTCCCTATTATACTCTTCTACACTTTTCCTTTTTCGCAACTCACCTTCTTCTTTTACTACTTGCTCTATTAGCCTTTGCACTTGATGAGCTCTTAATTTGAATAGTCTCCCTTGGGCATAAACCCCAAGAGTTCCTCTAGTTTCTGCTCTAAGCCCATCTCTAATGTGGTAGAGTTGTTCCCTCTAAGACTAACCATGGCTAGGGCATTAGTGTAAGAGAGAATAATATTTGCCCATGGTGGCATCTAAGGGTTTATGTGTTTCCTATTTCTAGCCTTGGATTTGCCTTCTTAGGTTGGACACTCTGGAGTATGTCTCATATTTGTCATTAAATAGTTCCAACATGGTACTCCATCTGTGAATGGATCCTAGCTCTAAGGACCAATACTAGCGTTCTACTTCCTTAATGAGTATCTTGGGGAAGAGCTTGAGTTTCTACCAATAATTTTCATGTTCTACAAGGCATAGGCATCATGGAAATCTTGTAGATGTGTCTACAGATTTGAGTTATATTCCCCCTCAAATCTTGAGCTATTGTTCATGTTTAAGTGCTTAATTTGACTATCTTTCACATGTCTAGTTGGAATCTTAACTACCTTTACAATGCTAAGCATGATTTAAGTTGCAAACAAAGGCTCATCATCATCATTATTTGATTATTGTCGATGATGTCCTCTATTACCCCTTCATTCTTGGCAAGCTCTATGATCATTGCTGTCTCATTGATCACCTTCATCACAATTATTTATTCAGTGGATTTTATTAGAACCAGAAGATGAAGAGGAATGTTCAAAATTAGATGAAAAGGATGAAGAGGAAGGTGGACCACCACCATCACCATAGTGTTTGCCAACACCTTTTCACTCATTACGACCACCATCATTAGATCCCTTGCCATTGGATGTTTTCCTAAATCCACTTTTTCTTGAACCTAGTTTATTAATAATGGATTGTAGGTTCAGGGCCACACCATCATCACCAATAATAGGGAGTGGAGAATCCTCATGTTGAGAACCCCTAGAGGGAGGATCCTCATTGTTGGTTTGGTTTAACAAGAACAAGGGATTACTAAAGTGTTTTCCCTTCACAAACTCATGGTTCTTTTCTTGGTGTTGATCTCTCTTGTGTTGTGTTTTAGTGGAACAATAGTCCTGAGTCTCATAACCATGCACAAGGTATTCCTCTTGAAGATCTGGAATGCCCAACCTCTTAAGAGTTTGAAATAGCTTCCCAGGCATAGATTGATTGGGGGCATTATGACATTGCCCTCCATGTCACACCATCACAGCTACTCATCCTGATGTAGGATGAAGGTGAAGTCAAGTACATACTCATCAGGATGAGTATATACGACTTTTCACTCTTGTGGAACCAGTGGTTTAACATCTTCATGCCTGTGAGAAGAAGAATACATTTTGCAACAAACGGTTGAGTATGGCTAGGATTAATAAATGGAAAATGAGGATCCTTGCATATTGGAAATATTGAAGCTGGTCCATACTTATCACCTTGGATTTCACACACTTTGTAATAAACACAGTGGGGCACTTCATACGATGTAGTTCCCAGATAACGAGTCAACCCACTATGATGTTTAGGACCATTAGATGGTATGCAAGGATTGGGATGATGCCTCCCATGGTTGTGTTCATTGGGCCTTGTGGTTGTTGGAGTGTTAGTTGGTGGCCCGGATGAAGTTACATGAGGTGTTGGGTTCGAAGGTAAGGGTGCACCAGTGCTACGTTGGAAGATGCAATGGCCTCAAAGTTATGTTGTCCCTTCCTACGGACATGTTTAAAGAAAGGATGCCTTTGATGTTGAGGAGGCTCTTCACTGCTGTTAGTAGCAGCAACACAAGTGTTGTTCGTGGGTTGCGGTGGTACAAACACCTTAGGAACAGTTGGTGGCATTGTGGAAGGAGGGAAAGGATAAGAATGTTGAAAGTTAGGAGGAATATAAGGTGCATAAGGTGGTGGTTGTGTTGGAGGTATGGGTTGATAGTGTTGTGAAGAATAATATTGTGGTGAGATAGAGTATGTTGGCCTAGTTGAAGAAACAGGGTGTTGAACGTGATAAGCATTCGAGTTCGGAAAATGTGAAGGGTGCCTCTAGTCTAAGGGTGGATTCCCCCACGACTGGGATTGTTGCCACTGTGATCTAACACAGTATCTCTGTATGAACTATGGATGTAGCGTGTTTCCCCAATTCTCATGTAGATGTAACAATATTGGGCATTGGCCTTTGGGGTGATCGTACAGGCATATGTTGCACTCATGTGTATGATTGGAAGTTGAGCGCTTATTCCCTTCATTCTTTTTCTCCGAATGTCTACTGTTTTTTCCTGCTTCTTGAGTTGTCAACACTCTATCTCCAATGATGTTGACATATTTTCCACACTTTTGATTCATCCATTCCAACATTTTATTAATCTTTACCTCAGCTTCTTCTAACAATTGTTGTATTGGCAAAGATGATGTTTCCACCTTGAGATTTGTTGATATCTCCTTGTTATGATCATGGACCTTTGTTGAGTTAAGATTTTGGTCCCGTTTATGTTTTTCAACACTCTCCCATGTAGCTATTTCTCCTTCTTCTTTTGCTACCTGCTTAATATGCTCTTGAATTTGATGGGTTCATAGGTTGTATAGTTGACCTCGGGCATACGTTCCTAAGGTCTCTCTGGTTTCCTTACGTAGCCCATCAATGATGTGATACATTAGCCTTTCCTCGGAAAACCCATGGCCTAGACAGTTGTTTAACAGTGCGTAATATCTTTCTAAGGCCATGTCCAAGGGTTCATGTTTTGCTTATTTCCATTCTTGGATTTGTTTCCTCAAGGCTGATACTCTTGCGTAGGTTTGATATTTTTCATTGAAGACCTCTACCATTGTTGACCAGCGTCGTATTAAATTTGGTTTTAA
>MNCI01002801.1:451586-467625 GCA_015680685.1 Gnetum montanum
CGATCCGGTCGAACTCCGCAGATGGACTAGTTGTGGCACCTAGATAGTTAGCCTTAGGTCGTAGTTCGCTGTCTTCCCACCTAGACTAGTTTTGCATATGTCGCGTATGGTTTAGCCTAGATGAGGTGTATGATGTGTCCTAATTCTATCTCTACTCCTGAAGGCAGTGGAAAATAATATTAACTAAGCTAAGCTAAGAGGGAAGGGGTAAAGAAATCTAATCTAGCCTAAGTGTGATGAGCAACCGATTCCTTGGTCAACCATACACATCTTGGACCTCGTGCACGACTACCACTGGGACTACCAAGCATAGGCCTAGGTACGCCACTGGGATTACCAAGCGTAGACCCCAAATACGCCACAGGGTTACCAAGCATAGATCCCCCTAGCTACACCACTGGGCTACCAAGCAGTCACACTTAAATGCTCGCAACCAAGTTGTACTCATTCCGCTTCTAGGAGTTTAAGGGTGAAAGATTAATCGCGATGAGCAACCGATTCCTTAACTAGCCATACACATCCGTAGATGATCGTAATCAAGTCGTACCCACACCGCGCTATGAAAGCAATAAATAACATTAATTAAATAACAAATAAATAAACTAAGTGAATGCTACAATGATGAAGTAATCTTGATCTTTATTGCCGGTCATGTACGTGTCCAAGTACGGCACACTCGAATAAAGACACCGTATAATTACATTCACCACACTGCGGGTAGACATGGGAAAAATTCTAACTCTGGAGGGATCAAACTGCCAGTGTAACAATGTGATAGCTTTGGACAGCAACATGACAGTTTTTGTTGCTATCCATTGACAACTCGTTGCAATCCATCCGTTGAAATCTATTCATTGTTATCTTGTAATGGTCTCATATTTTTCTAATAAATGGTAACTGATTCCGAGGCCTTTTGGGTTCTTGATGGGAGAACAAGGCACGGGGAATCAATGGCAGTGTAGCAGTTCAGGTCCCTTTCACAGTCGCTTACAGTCTGCATACACCATCACCGCAGAGCGCCCGTGTGAAAGAAGATCCGGAACATTCAGGCATCAATGGCATCAATGGCTGGAGGTCAGTTCGATCTGTTTTTCAAAATTGATTTGTGCATTTTTGTTTCATGCACATTTGTAGATTAAGAGATCTGTTTTTACATGCTTCCACTTGTGCAATCCGGTTTTTGATGCACGTAAGATTTCTTACATTTGGTATCGGAGCGAGGTTGGATCTCTGCCTTGATGCTTAGTTTTGGTTTTCTGGGTTTTGCTGCATTGTTTCTGTCTGCAAATTTCTGCGATTTTTGTCTATGCATTTCGGGGTTTCTACAATTTTTGTCTGCATATTTTTATGATGTTAGTAGATCTAGTGAGATCTGGAACCTCGATTTATGGTGCCCCTTTAGCCCAATTAGAATGAGTGCTTCAGCGTTTGGATCCTTGATTTTTCATGCTGGCCTTATGTTTTCTTCTGGCCATGGATCTGCTACCCTGAGAGAATGGTGCTATCTCGGGCAGTCTATCCGATTGAGGCAATGGGTGCTGTAGGAAGAGTAAAGGATTGAATATTGTTGTTGCTATTTCTGTAAGCGACTGTCAAAATTTAACAGAACCTTTGTATTTCTGCTGCGATTTTGCTTGCCATAATTTTGAACATACCGATAAGTGATGCCTTGGTATTTTGAAATATCCTTTGACATGAAAAAGGAATTTTACTGCAATTTTGGACATTTGAATTTAAACTGATGGCCTTTGAAATATTTAATTTGCTCACATGGGTGAGTAATTTTGGCATTTGGAATGGCAGTTTTTAATACTACCATTTTTCGAAATAAGGATGCATTGATTTAAATGATTCATGTGGAAGAAAATATATATATAGATATATATTCCATTGTTGTTTTGAAAAATGGCAATTATGGACTCATGTTTTGGTGTTTTTCAAGCAAGAAATGATTGTAGGTTTTTTCATGCTTGCTTAGAATTTAATTGCATTTTGTCAATATTGATTTTGATGCATAATGTAATCGTATGTATAACAAGAAAGAAAATTTTTGCATCATTTACTAGTGATCCTTATAATTTGTATAGTCATAGAGTGGCCACAGCATCTTTGATTATACAAAATTATAAATTAAGAGTTTTGGATCACATAAGTAATTGTGATTAATCACATGTAATATAATAGACTTTATCCCACAGGAATTTCTATTATATTTAATGTGGTCAATCAGGATGAAATGTTGAATTATTTTTCTTAATTTGCCCACAGGGATTAAGAAAAGGCATATAATTCAATAGTTTCCTCATAAGGATATATGGATCTATTTGAATTAAAATTTAGCCCACAGGCAATTTTATGTCATTTGATTCATATCTTGCATGTTTTACATTGGTAAATGTGCCCTAAGGTATTTCATCACATATATAGTATTGTGATTAATCATCTGTCATATGATAGATTTTGTCCCACATGAATTTCCATTATATTTACAGTGATTAATCAGGGTGAAGTATTGAATTATTTTTCTTAATTTGCCCACAGGGATTAAGAAAAGGAATATAGTTTAATAGCTTCATCATAAGGATATATGAGTCTGTTTGAATTAAAATTTAGCCCACAGGCAATTTTATGTCATGTGATTCATATTTTTGCATGTTTACATTGGTACACATGTCCTACAGTTTATAGCCTAAAATTTAGTGACATAAGCATGTTTATTTTGCAGCTATGCAACCTGTAAATTACTCTGACTTTAAATGTGACATTCCTGAATTGATGGGTGATAATTACAAGGTGTGGAAGGAGAGAATTCTCCTTCATTTAGGATGGATGGACATTGATTATGCTATTCGTAAGGATGAACCACCTGCGGTTAATGCAACCAGCCATCCAGATGATATTGGTCTTTATGATAAATGGGAACGATCTAATCGTCTCTGCGTAATGTTCATAAAAACCAAGATCTCGGCTGGTATACGTGGATCATTGGAACAGTATAACAATGTGCGCGCTTTGTTAAAAGCTATTGATGAACAATTTGAAACATCAGACAAAGCGTTGGCCAGCACCTTGATAATGAAGTTCTCATCCATGAAGCTCACTGGAATTGGTGGTGTGCGTGAGCACATCATGCACATGAGGGACATAGCGGCTCAACTAAAAACACTTGAGGTTGAGATGTCTGAATCTTTCCTTGTGCACTACATCCTAAACACGCTCCCACCGCAGTATGGACCCTTTAAGATTTCTTACAACACACATAAGGACAAATGGTCAATTAATGAATTGATGACCATGTGTGTGCAAGAAGAGGGTAGACTTGCCATGGAAGCAAAGGAAAGTGTGCATCTGGCCATGCAAGGAAAGAATACAAAACAAGTCAACACTAAAGGGAAGGGAAAAATCCCTCCACAAGCTGATATCAAGAAGGAATCTAGATGCTTTTTCTGTAAAAAGAAAGGGCACATAAAGAAAGATTGCCTTAAACATCAGAGATGGCTTGAAAAGAAAGGTACTCAATCCTCATTTGTTTGTTTTGAATCTAATATGGTTGATGTTAGTCATAACACATGGTGGATTGACTCCGGTTCTACAATCCATGTTACTAATTCCTTGCAGGGATTAGCAAACCTAAGGAAGCCAGTAGGAAGTGAGTCATGCATCTATTCGGGCAACAAGATGCGCTCACATGTGGAAGCGATTGGCACATGCAAATTAGTTTTAAGTAGTGGTTTTGTTTTGGATTTGGAAAGGACATTTTACATTCCTTGTTTTTCAAGGAATTTAATTTCTGTATCAAGGCTTGTATCATTGGGATTTTCCTTTAACTTTTCAGATACTATGTTCAGTGTATCTTATAGATCTGAAATAGTTGGAAATGGTACATTAACAGATGGTCTTTTTCAACTTAATTTACAAAACGACACTTCTTACACTTCTATGCATGTTCATGCTGGCATTAAGCGATGTGTTATGAATGAGGAATCCTCTATGTTATGGCATCGTAGATTAGGCCATATCTCCATTGAGAGAATCAAGCGCTTGGTAACTGATGGAGTACTTAGTACTCTTGATTTTACTGACTTTGAC
This sequence comes from Gnetum montanum, assembly GCA_015680685.1. Lineage (NCBI taxonomy): Eukaryota > Viridiplantae > Streptophyta > Gnetopsida > Gnetales > Gnetaceae > Gnetum > Gnetum montanum. Next base: position 455,676 of record MNCI01002801.1, read on the forward strand.
ACTTGTGTAAACTGCATAAAGGGAAAGCAGACCAATGTGTCAAAGAAAGGTGCCAAGAGGAGTTCTGCCATATTAGAAATCATACATACGGATATTTGTAGTCCAGATATGGATGCATATGATCAACGGTATTTCATTACCTTTATTGATGACTACTCACGATACATGTATCTCTACTTGCTTCATCACAAAAATGAAGCTTTAGATGCCTTTAAGGTATTTAAGGCTGAAGTAGAGAAACAATGCGGTAAGCAAATAAAGATAGTGAGGTCTGATAGAGGTGGTGAATACTATGGTAGATACACTGATGATGGACAAGCACCTGGTCCCTTTGCTAAGTTTCTTCAAGAGCATGGGATTGTTGCCCAATACACTATGCCTGGTTCTCCGGACCAAAATGGTGTGGCAGAAAGAAGAAACCGAACATTATTGGACATGGTGCGGAGTATGCTTAGCAGCTCCAAGCTTCCTAAGTCTTTGTGGAATGAAGCCCTTAAGACGGCAGTGTATATATTAAACCGAGTTCCAACCAAGGCTGTCTCTAAGACACCATTTGAATTGTGGAAAGGTTGGAAACCGAGTTTGCGACATATACGCATTTGGGGATGCCCGTCTGAGGTAAGAGTCTATAATCCACAAGAGAAGAAGCTAGACCCTAGGACCATAAGTGGGTATTTCGTTGGATATGCCGAACGGTCTAAGGGATACAGATTTTATTGTCCATCACATACTACTAGGTTTGTGGAATCAAGGAATGCTAAATTTCTTGAGAATGACTTGATTAGTGGGAGTCATCATTCCTGGAACGAAATTCCAGCGACTGATCATGCGGATGCTCAACCCTCTACTTCAAGTACTCGATTGATTGTTGTACACAACACGCCTACAGTACAAATACGTGATGTACATCCACCAGTCGTTGAAGTTCCACAAACTGCTGGTCAAGACATAGTAGATCCAGCTGAACAACAGATACCAGTTCCTGTTGAACAGCCCGTTGATCATCTTGCCCCTCAGGAGCCTGATGAACCAACATTAAGACGATCTACTAGAATAAAGCGATCAGCGATTCCTAGTGACTATATAGTGTATCTACAGGAATCTGACTACAACATAGGAGCCGAAAATGATCCTGACACGTTTTCACAAGCCATGAGTTGTAAGGAATCCGACTTATGGTATGATGCCATGAAAGATGAGATGAACTCTATGTCCACTAATGGAGTCTGGGATCTTGTCAAGTTGCCCAATGGTGTTAAAGCCATAGGATCCAAATGGGTCTTCAAGACTAAAAGAGACTCCTTGGGCAACATTGAAAGATATAAGGCTAGACTTGTTGCCAAAGGGTTCACTCAGCAGGAGGGAATAGATTACATGGAGACCTTTTCTCCTGTATCTAAGAAGGACTCCCTTCGTGTGATCATGGCATTGGTAGCTCACTTTGATTTTGAACTACATCAAATGGATGTGAAAACAACATTCCTTAATGGTGATCTAGAGGAAGAGGTTTATATGAAACAACCTGAAGGATTCTCCTCTAATGATGGTGAGCAATTGGTATGCAAGCTTAAGAAGTCTATATATGGCTTGAAACAGGCCTCCCGTCAGTGGTATTTGAAATTCCATGATGTCATCACTTCATTTGGCTTTGAAGAAAACATCATGGATCAATGCATATACCAGAAGGTCAGTGGGAGTAAAATCTGTTTTCTTGTCCTCTATGTGGATGATATCCTTCTTGCAACCAATGATCATGGATTTTTATATGCGGTGAAACAATTTCTCTCTAAGAATTTTGACATGCAGGATATGGGTGAGGCATCTTATGTCCTTGGCATTAAGATCCATAGGGATAGATCTAGATATATTCTGGGTCTATCGCAGGAAACCTATATTAATAAAGTTCTAGAGAGGTTTCGGATGAAAGATTGTTCACCAAGTATTGCACCCATTGTAAAGGGTGACAGGTTCAATTTGAACCAGTGCCCTATGAATGATTTAGAGAAAAGTCACATGAGCAACATTCCATATGCTTCAGCTGTTGGAAGCCTTATGTATGCTCAGGTCTGCACACGACCTGACATTGCATTTGCTGTGGGGATGTTGGGCCGATATCAGAGTAATCCAGGTATCGACCACTGGAAGGCTGCAAAGAAAGTCATGAGGTACCTTCAAGGTACAAAGGATTACATGCTTATGTATCGACGAACTGACCATTTGGAGGTGATTGGCTACTCCGATTCAGACTTTGCTGGCTGCGTTGATTCCAGGAAATCAACATCAGGTTATGTTTTTATGCTAGCTGGAGGAGCCATCTCCTGGAGGAGTGGAAAGCAAACCTTGGTTGCTACTTCCACAATGGAGGCAGAGTTCGTTTCTTGTTTTGAGGCTACTTCACATGGTGTATGGTTAAAGAGTTTCATATCAGGGCTTAGAATTCTGGATTCAATATCTAGGCCATTACAGATATTTTGTGACAATTCAGCTGCTGTCTTTATGGCTAAGAATAATAAGAGTGGCAGTCGAAATAAACACGTCGACATAAAGTACTTAGCCATAAGGGATCGCATTAAAGAAAATAAAGTGGTCATAGATCATATCAGCACTGAATTAATGCTAGCTGATCCTTTGACCAAAGGAATGCCACCACGGTCATTCAAGGATCATGTCACTCGGATGGGACTTGGTTCCATGATGTAATATGTTGTACAACATTACAGTGTTAATGAAACTCTATTCAGTTGTGCGTTTTCTCATACAGTTGCGCATAAAGTCATTAGAGAACACACACATAAGGTCGGACCGCGAATAAACATTGGGTTTATTCATACAGTTAAAGTTACCATATAAAGGAATTAACTTTGAGAAATAATACATTGTAATACATGGAAGATACTACTCGCATTAAGAGGAACTATCACCATGATTCATGTATTTGTTTCTTGAAAGTTGGATATTAGAATAAATATGGAGACCAAGTGGGAGATTGTAACAATGTGATAGCTTTAGACAACAACATGACAGTTTTCGTTGCTATCCATTGACAACTCGTTGCAATCCATCCGTTGAAATCTATTCATTGTTATCTTGTAATGGTCTCATATTTTTCTAATAAATGGTAACTGATTCCGAGGCCTTTTGGGTTCTTGATGGGAGAACAAGGCACGGGGAATCAATTGCAGTGTAGCAGTTCAGGTCCCTTTCACAGTCGCTTACAGTCTACATACACCATCACCGCAGAGCACCCGTGTGAAAGAAGATCCGAAACATTCAGGCATCAATGGCATCAACGGCTGGAGGTCAGTTCGATCTATTTTTCAAAATTGATTTGTGCATTTTTGTTTCATGCACTTTTGTAGATTAAGAGATCTGTTTTTACATGCTTCCACTTGTGCAATCCGGTTTTTGATGCACGTAAGATTTCTTACAGTCAGAGCTTCGCTACTCTAAAACTGGGATCCCCAATAAGGGAGAGCCGCCTCTTATTTATAGACATGGCGACAGACTACGATATCGCGTACGCGATATCGTAGGGGAAGATGCGATATCGCGTCAGCTGCGATATCGCGTACGCGATATCGCGGCCTGTGCGAACTGTGTCTCATCACCAAGAAACTAGATTTTAATTTGGATATTTTAGAGCAGAAATATTGTAGGGTTAACTAATTTGAAACTTTTCTTATTCCATTGAAGCTGAAGCACGCAAGATGGAATAGCTAAAGAATTCAAGGGAAAGTTTGGAAAGATGTTTTATTTCCACCATAATGTCCTTATCTTTTCATTCATGCAATTTGACCTAGTTTTACAGGCCAGGCTGTAGCCTTAGATAATTTCATCATGCCTAAACTATTAGAAAAAGGGAATAATGAGTTTATCAAAACTTAAAGAAAGAAAAAATTTATAAAAAATAATTAAAGATAACTCAAAAAATTGCTCAAATACTTTTGTTAAACTCAAATACTAAAAGCTCTCATTTAGCTAACCTTCTTTTGTTGAGAGAAGTTAACCTTCTTTTGTTGAGAGAAGGCTAGAATAATAATAATAATGTCTTTATCATTTTCTATAAATTGAAATATATATAGTTTCCTTGCAAAAGTCTAAAATATTCCTTTTATAACATGCTATAAAATCAAAACCATCATGTTAGAACAAAGTAGAATCTAAAATTGATGAATTGCTTTGTGTGAACAAATAACAAGAACATTTCTTATGTAAAATTATTGAAGAGCAACCTTAATTTATAACTTAATTGATATAATAATGCCGGTGTAACTTTGGGATCAGTTTCCCTGCTTCAGCATCTTGCAACAGGATTAAGACATTTTAAAAAGGAAAGGGCTATTACACCATGCAATCTGTACCTCGAGAAAGAAAGCTAAAAACTATTGAATTGTTATTATGAAGCAGAAAATATAATAAAGGAGGTTTGATTATTATCCAGAATTATCAAAAAGACAATCTGTGGCTTTATAAGAAAATGGATCCATCCTATTCACAACCAAAATCAGAGAACTCTGTAACTTTAAAAAGGAAAGGGCTAAAGATAAGAGTAAAATGTGTCTATTTTTTGCACAAGGAGATCCAGATTTGGTTTAGTTCACATTTTTTCTGGTATTTTCAAAGAATGGACGTCATAACTTGTAACCAGCCTTTTTCAGTTTCATGGCAAAAATATCTTCAGAGATTGTGTGTAAAACGCTAGATATTTTAAAAAATAATAAAACCAGTTAACTTTTTGCTACACGACTGAGCAGTTTGCGTCAATATTCTACACCTCTAGAAAGCACTGGATTGCAATTTCATTTTACCGAAAGGGACAATTTTTTTAAAGACTTAATCCTTTCAGAAAGCAGCATTTTTGACTTTGCAAATAGGTAGTCTCCTCCAACATTGTAGAATCTTGATTTTCCCAGAGAGTCCATGGTGATAAATATACGTTCTCATCATCATGCTCATTCTCTAATTCAAGCTCTCCGTCTCTGGAAATACAAGATGGAAACTGGAGAAAATCATTACAAGATAAGGAAAACATGAATTCTTCCTCATTCTTCTCAGAAATTGCACTAAAGATATGAATTGTACGATTCTCTTGTTTTTCTTCAGTACATCGTAAGATCTCTGATTCCAGAGATCTCATGAAGCTGTTCAACTTATCATCTTCTTCGACTTTTTCCGGTTCATCATCATCCTCAGTTTCTAGCAGAGCAACCAGATCTGTCAGCTCTCCAAACGCCTCCCCTGCTTTGGTATTGGGTTCTTTGAATTCTGCAGACTCATTCACCTCTTGCACATCATCATCTGTTCTGGGTCTCTTCTTCGAAGATTTCTCATGACCACAATCCAAAGATGATGTTCCTGCCATTTTCTTTCTGGGTATCTCGAGAAATGCAAATGGCTTATGGCTAGACACAGATTTTTGTTGTGGCTCTGTAATCCAATCAGCTAACTGTGCATATAAATAGCAGCGAAAGCAGACATATTTCATGACCATAACGTACATTTGAGAAATCAAATAATTAAAAAGACCTAAGGTTGGTTGATTTTTTTGGATTAGGTATTTTAAAATTTTTTGCTTTCAGACAAAGAGCAGGGCTAAGCGTCTGGTATTTGCATTCACCACATAGCATTGCAATGCAAGTTATCTACCGATGAGAAACAGCTGTGCATGTGATTGATTGTGATCAGGTCAGGTCAGGATTGAGGAAAGTTGCTGCTTTTATGGCTTTATACTCGAGAAATGTCGCAAAATTGAAATTTACCTCTGCAAAAAAACACAAACCTGCCTGCAGACCTACCATGATTGTTCAAATTTGGTATCACAGATCGGTTCTGATATCATCAGAAAAAGTGTTGAATGGCTGAATTAGACAATGCCAGATCAACAAGTAAGATCTGAGGACACGAGTGAAGTAGGAATGAAATATATGAAGTGGCGGTGCCCTCACTGGCTTTTCAGAAATCTAGAAAGCTGATATCATGGACATTGATTAAATCTCTGAAAGTTATTGTTTTGTCATTTTGTTGAATATCTTAGGGCAAAAGCAAAACTTGCCAGACCCGGCACGGTTCTGGGGAGAAAGTGTCCACAAACTGCAGCGTATGACAATAAGTGCTCAATGAATGTGCAGCATATGCCAATAAGCGCTCAATGAATGTCCACTCCCAAATATTTGACAATTGCTAAGCACTGTTAGTCCTCTAGAGTTGTACCTGAATTCGTAATGTTGTTTTTCTTTTTCATATGACGTGAGTTCCATGAACTTTGTACGTTTTCAAAATTTTAAATGTATCCATTTCTAAAGACTGTTATTATGTACTTAAATGATGTAATATCAGTCTTTTTAAATATTAATCCATGGTAAGTTGATTACATGAATGACACATCAAATTCCATCCTTACAGCAAGTTGTCTACATTTCTGCCTCGGAATCCTGTGTCAGAGTTGGGACTATTTGACATGTCAAAGCAAATTCCATAAATTTAAGCTTGCATAACTAGTTTAATACCAAGCTTACATGCTAAACTGGATAAACATTGATTTTATAAACAGTGCCGGATTGATCTTGGCAAGTTATGATTTTATAAACAATGAATGATTGATCCTAGTAAGTAGGATAACTCTTTCATGAGGGTGATGGAAGGTTAATCAATTACAGAAAATACAGCAGGGTAGTACTTTTGCAAGTACAGCTTGTCACGTTGTTCAATGTCTTAAAACCAAAGCAAGGAATAAGAGCTAGTTTTTGAGAATGAATAATCCACTCTGCATGATTGGAATAAAGAGAAACAAAAACAGCCAATTTTAAAACGCTATAGTGATTTGTAAGGTGAATTCAGTAGCATACTTTTGAAATTTATTTCTTCTATTCAAAGGTATTTGTTTGATAAGTCATCCTTGCAGCTGGTAGTGGCTACTTTATTAAGTTTGTGTGAACATTAAGTTTGTGTGAACATGAAACTGATCCGACCGTAACAGAAGCATGATATTTTTCAAGCAGATGAAAAGGCCCTAGCCACTAGCTTGCTGAATCCAGCACTTGAACAACATGATCAGTGAGGTGTTAATGGAGAATATAGGTACATTCATTGTGCTTGAAATAATTTGATTATAAGTGTCTTTATGTTGTAATATGCTTGTAAATCTTTATAAAACAATGAGTTAACTACTTAAACTACTTTCTGTTGGCCAGAGGAGAGGTGTTAATGTAGAAGCTTAAATGACCTGTATGCGTCAGGTTTTGATAAAGGTTACTCACTTGCAACTCCTTGCTGATTAACAAATTACTGAAGTTATTTACACACTCTACTGAATTATATTATTTCTAATTTTTTTAAACTATCGGAGCACAAGATCACATTAAGTTCATACTCATCATGAACTGATCAACATATTCCATGCATTGCTTCATTGGAATTCTTGTATGGTGACATAAATTTTTACATTTGTAAACTTGCAAGCCTTTGATATGCTTCCTCTGTTCAGAAACTACATCCATGCCCAAATGTATTTTTTTCAACAATTGTGAGATACATGCTTCACTAGTTTTTTGCTTTCAACTATAGTTTTCAAAACTAAAACATAATTGACTCTGAAAATGTGAAGCTTGTTGCTAAGGCTTATGATTTGTATTTTACATATCAAAGGCTGTTAAATTCATTCGCTAGATCCTTTTGGCTCCTCCAAGGATTTTATTTAAGAAAATAAAAAATAAATTCAAATTTAACATCCCTATGAAACTGAAAGGGCATATCCTGTGGATGTTGGGAGAGCAGCAATAGATTCCGGAATTCCGAATCTATTCCGTTATCTTAGCTTCTTAGTTTCTATAGTCTATTATCTTTGCAAAATAATCAATTGCAAGTTTTATAACAAACATGCGGCTTTCCTTGTTGTTGTACCTTGCCTGGAGGCAACATTTTGCTATTGTAAACAGGTGATGTCATGATTTTCAGAGGTAGAGGCTATGTTCATGAAATATATCATCATCATTGTTGTTCACTATTTCAATCTCTTCGCCCTTGGAAATGTAACTTGGGCAAACTCACATAATCATGACAGTACATGGAAAATGCAACCTTCTGCAAGAAATTTGTCGCGGATTTCACTAATACTGTGAATTATGTCTTTCTTTACATTTTTGTCAATACAGCGTAACATACCACTCCAGAGATTTCATGAAGCTGTACAAATGCTTTGAAGAACACCATAGTTACTAGAAAAATGAATTGATAAAGTTTATGCTTCTTAAAAACAATCTGACTTCTCTTGGGCGCAATAAGTTTGCTTTATGATGGACACCCTTACCATCCAAGGAGAAACTAGTTTCTTAGAGACTACTTATGAAAATCAGGAGAAAAAGAAATGGTTTGGTTTGTGTACTGACCTAAATCGTCTGTATAAAGCTGGAATAGAAACAGACACCGAGAGATCGTCGGGCAACCACAGCTGACCCTCCCTTCGCTTGAGGGCAAGTTGGAAAAGGGAACGAAGGCAGAGTGCCTTGGATGGTTTGCACGCAAATCAACCAAGGACTTCCCCGAACGTAAACTATGGCTAGCGCTGGGTTATCGTAAACAGGATGTAAACGGAATGTAAACAATGATACGAAATGTAAATAAAGCGTACTGAATTATGAATAAAGCATAAACAAAGTTATATTTGTAAAGCATAAACAGAACTAATCAATGTAAATGAGAGGCAATAATGAAATTGTATTGTATTGTTTAAACAGGAATAAGCGTAGTTGCACAAGTGCGGATGACAAGTCAAACGCCTAGCTCCGGAATGATATAACACGATGATGCGACAATGAAATGGAATGAATGTAAGAAAAACTTGGAAACCAACAATCAGATGTGTCGAGCACCCAAGGATTACAAATTCTGTCCTCCTTCAGAATTGCCAATCTCTCCAATCTTTGCCTCTTCCAATCTTCTTCTTCTTCTTCTTGTTCTTTTGCCCTTCTTCTTCTTTTTGCCTCATTGCCTCTCTTCTCCAGTTTGTGTAAATTGATAAGGTATTTATAGGGTTGGGCTAGGGTTTGGCTAGGGTTTTCTTTGACCAGGCTCAATGTATTTTACAATTTGTGGGTCATTCAAGCCCATAAAAAAAATACAAATTAGAAATACAAGTCCTCAAGCGATAAAAAAAAATTTAAAAATTTAAAAAGATTAGCTCCAACTCTGGCCCGCATGGAAAAATTATATATATATATATTTTTTTTTTTGCTGAATATTTGGCCTGATTTTGCATGGGCTTTTATATCCCTTTGCCATTTTACAGATTTCTTGAAAAAGAAAATCAAGAAGGATTAACACTGCCTCGCTTGTTTAGCATCCAGCGTGACTTGCAGTGTGACCTGCAGTGTGACCTCCAAAACTTGTAATTTTGAGCTAAAATCTGGAATTTCTGAAGGCTGGGACCCATAGTTATCAATAGTGGACCCTGAGGATGACTTGCACCCTTGAAATCAAGTCATTTTTGGCTCAGTTTTGGGGCTCTAAAAGTTGGTGACGCTGATCCTTACGCTGTGCAACGTCTGAAAAAGTAACCCCAGCGTCACCAAGTCAAAATGACATATTTGAGGCCCTAATCTTGATTTTCGGGAGCTGCTGGGGACTTTGGTGAAGGTCATGGGGGGTCTTTATGCTCAATTTCGGCCTGTTTTAACTCAATTTCGGGGCTCCAAAAGTTGGTGACTGATCCTTACGCTGTGCAGTGTCTGAAAAAGTAACCAAAGTGTACTTAGCCAAAACCAAACATTTTGAACCTGAAACTTTTGATTCTAGATGCTAGAAGTTGGTGCAGTCGCCTGTGGGCCCCGAGGGGACCTTGCCTATTGAATCATGGGCCATCAGGGGCTATTTTAGAGGCCTCCAAGTTTGGTCACGTTGTACTCATGTTAGGCAGTAGCATGACTTAGCTTGATTCTTGTCTAAAAGTGCTAAGCCAAAATTAGTGGTGTTTCATTGGCCCCTCTTTGTTGACGTTTGGAGGAATTCACCTGAGAGACGTCGAAAAAGAAGTGCAAAACACCATGAACGACCAAGTACCAAACATTAACCGTCAGCCCTTGGCTGGATGTTATCGCACCATTTTCAAAAGTACATTAGATTGAGGGGATGTGGTTCAAGATGCAAGGGAATTGGTTGTAACCAGGGAAGCTAGGAGGTTAAGGGCTATGATTGCTGCAGGGATTTGTGGGAGAGGAATGCTCTCTTGTGCACAAGTTATGTCATTGGTCCTTGTTAACAGCTGGGTTTTTAGCAGACTCGGAACCCAGACATAGGAGGTGCGTTCTTTGGAGAAACGGGACTCTTATAGAGTATTTGCGAGGCCCGTTGTAAACAGCCAAAGCCACGCAATGATGTGCAATATGGTCTCTTTGAGACACGAGTGTAACTATTTTTTCAAAACAACTACCTTCTCGCCTGGGGCTTGTATGAGAATGGCCAATAGTCTTTTGTTTATGATGTCAACGAGGTCTTGAAGACCTTTTCCGTGCATTTTGCTCTTTGACCCTTTTTTTTTGTTTTTTTTTTCTTTTTTTTTCTTTTCTCGGTCTTGTTGAAAGAGCTTGCTTTTTGTGCCGTGCTCGTGTTTCAGCACTTGCATTTTGCATCATGTACTGTGTATCATGTTTTGCATCGCAACTACTTAGAGAGTTATAGTGTGCAACAGTGTATCAAAAGTTTTGAGGTGAGCAGAATGTATCAGGGGGGTGTAATTGAATAGGCTAATGGGAGCATGATGGGGAAATAGGGGATGCATCGGGAGTCGGGACTGTACTTATGAATAGATTGATTAACCCAGTCACGTGTGTCAAGAAAAACGTGATACCTTGTCGTCATGATGAAGTGCATCTATGCACGAACGTCTCAGAAGTGTCATCCTGCAAACACAACTCCAAGAAGACAAGAAAACCACAGATGAAATAGTCAGGTAAACACTTTAAACAAGGAGATGGAGTCACCATGTGCAAATTTCAAAGCAGACAGAATCATGAACAGCATCAGTTTCATTAGGCCCCATGAGATGAATCATGCAACAAGTCTTTGTGGAACAGGCACAGCCAACTGCAACAACAGATCTTTTCAAATTTTGCCTGGTTGTCGATGATGACACCAGTTTATAGTCTTAGCAGACTGTCGTGGGTTAGTTTCACGTCATAACCCCTTGGACGACGCTAGTTTAGCGTCGTAGTGGACGGTGCATTGCTAGTTTATAGTCATAGCAGACTGTGAAGAAGCAAACTAGTTTATAGTCTTAGTGGACTCTGGATGCTAGTTTCATGTCATGGCGGACAGAAGTAGCAGTTTAGTGTCATATCAGACAGAACTCTATGGTATCAGTTTTAAGTCAGGATATAGGACTTTTCTGTGGTATCAGTCTTAAGTCATGATGTCAGGACTATTCTGTGGTATAAGTTTTAAGTCATGAGCTAGAACTTTTCTGTGGTATCAGTTTTAAGTCATGATGTCAGGACTATTCTGTGGTATCAGTTTTAAGTCATGATATAGGACTTTTCTGTGGTATGAGTTTTAAGTCATGATCTAGAACTTTTCTGTGGTATCAGTTTTAAGTCATGATCCAGGACTGTTCTGTGGTATCAGTTTTAAGTCATGATTTAGGACTGTCTGTACCAGTTTATAGTCATAGCAGACTAATGTTTACCTTGCTTGTGTAAAGTGTGATGCTGCATGCATGGTCATGCTACGTGCCTGCGAGATCCTGCAAAAAAAATCAACTAGAAAGAAAACAACGTCAAGCGATACCATGTTGTACATAGAGTTGGAATGTATGAAGACTGATGTAATGGCCTGAATTTAATTGTGGTATAAAATGGTTGCATTCCTTCATTATCTTGATGTTTTATGTAAGTATTTTTGTCATTTTTCATGTTTTTTATTGTTTTTCTTTGTTTTCTAGAGTATATGTGTGCAACTAAAT
>MNCI01002801.1:472657-506329 GCA_015680685.1 Gnetum montanum
TATTTGGCCTGATTTTGCATGGGCTTTCATATCCCTTTGCCATTTTACAGATTTCTTGAAAAAGAAAATCAAGAAGGATTAACACCGCCTCGCTTGTCTAGCATCCAGCGTGACTTGCAGTGTGACCTCCAAAACTTGCAATTTTGAGCTAAAATCTGGAATTTCTGAAGGCTGGGACCCATAGTTATCAATAGTGGACCCTAAGGATGACTTGCACCCTTGAAATCAAGTCATTTTGGCTCAGTTTTAGGGCTCTAAAAGTTGGTGACGCCAGTTTTAGGGCTCTAAAAGTTGGTGACGTTGATGCTTACACTGTGCAACGTCTGAAAAAGTAACCCCAGCGTCACCAAGTCAAAATGGCACATTTGAGGCCCTAATATTGATTTTCTAGAGGCTAGGAGTTGTTGGGGACTTTGGTGAAGATCATGGGGGGTCCTTGTGCTTGATTTCGGCCTGTTTTAACTCAATTTCGGGGCTCCAAAAGTTGGTGATGCTGATCCTTACGTTGTGCAGCGTGTGAAAAAGTAACAAAAGTGTACTTAGCCAAAACCAAACATTTTGAACTTGAAACTTTTGATTCTGGATGCTAGAAGTTGGTGCAGTCGCCTGTGGGCCCCGAGGGGACCTTGCTTGTTGAATCATGGGCCATCAGGGGCTGTTTCAGAGGCCTCCAAGTTTGGTCACGCTGTACTCATGTTGGGCAGTAGCATGACTTAGCTTGATTCTTGTCTAAAAGTGCTAGGCCAAAATTAGTGGTGTTTCAGTTTGGATTGGATTACTGTAAGTGTTCCCGAAGAGATTTTGGAGATACAAAATCTCACATCAACAAACACATTTTACCAGCAAATTAAATTAAATGAAATAACCTTTAAAATATTAAATAGGCATATTTGAATAATATTATAGGATAGCTAATTTGAAAGTTTGAAATGTAAACTCAAATTTTATTATATTTGTATAAACCCAAAAGATTTGTCATTTGGGTGCTAAAAGCTTTATCTAGATCCCAATTCAAACAAAAAAAAAAACATCTCCACTATCAAAAATTGGGCTGCCATTCCAGAAAATCAAGGTATGATTAATTTTAAGGGTAGCCTTTCAACTGCCAACGTAGCTCATCACATGCTTAAAGTTTTCATGTAGATGAGCTTTTCTATCGGCAACTCACATTTTGAAATTTAATGCCACAGACAACTTTTTCGTAAAAAACAGAACAAGCTCCAATAAAATAGCCACCACGTTGTGGAAACCCAAAAAGAACAAGCTGAATCCTGCCAACCGGCTTTTCCATTAATTTAAAAAAAAAAACTCCTCAACATTAAAGTGCCTTCCCTGCAACAAATTTTCAGGGCATCTAAGAAATGCAAAAAACCTTTAATAAGCTCAAAAACCCTAACAGTGTCATCACAGTGACTCTATGAAAACTAAATCTAAATCAGAGTTAACTGGAATTTAAATATTTATTGTGTGACTGCAGCATTTTTGAAAGCACCATGCTTGTTTTCCAGCTAATTCAGGGCTACTGTATATTAGATTTCGTCGTTTTAAGGGAAAGTAGACGCGATGAGAAATTGGATTAGAAACTGTACCATTTTGTAAGTATTGTAGAGACAAAAAAAACCAACAGTCGTTGTAGTATAGTGGTAAGTATTCCCGCCTGTCACGCGGGTGACCCGGGTTCGATCCCCGGCAACGGCGTGTAAATTTTTTCTGTTTTCATTGTCATGCGCATGAATATTCTTTAATTTTGCTAAACATAGTTTCTTTTAAAATTTTACTGCTGAATTCGATTTGGGTTTGCTGCTGTGCTCAGTCTAATTTCCTGCTAACTATTCAAAGGAAATTAGCAAAACAAGGTAGACTTCACTATGATTAAATTAACCATAGTTATTTTTTAGATGTACTAATAAATATACGGTGGTGAATTGACAGGTACAAATAGATTGCATCTCATAATTTTTTTCCCTGTCTAACAACAGCATCAATTCCTCTTAAAATAATGTTTTTGCTGTCCAACAACTGCATCAATTCCTCTTAAAATATTTTATGAGAAAAATGCCCAAAATGGAAAAATGGACATCGAATTCTTACACAGATGGCACTTGCCGATAACTACAATTCTTATGTCCAAATTGTAAATGTCATAAACAATTTGATTAGAGCTTGTGGAATAGTTCTTCTTTCAGAAAATATTGTTGGGCATCACTCGAGAGTCCTAACTATAGCAATATGAGAGCGTAGACTCAAAGTGAACTACGCCTTAATTCTCAGCACCCTGTGGCATAGCATAGCACACAACCTGTTAGCCAATGGTTAGACAAGTTAGTAAGGTCATAAGCATTAATTACTCAACTAGACCAACCAGGCACACACACACAACAAGCACACAACACATAGATTCACCTAGAAGAACTACGACATGTTCCTACACTAACACATCTAGCCCTAAGCCCAACTCTGAAGAGAGGGTGGTGGCCCAAGCATCAAAACCAAAGCTCCTCTGTAAACCTACATATGTTTGTGACGAGGTTCACAAGGAATGAAGGGCTATATAGTTCTAAATGATGGTTAAAGTAGTATGAAACCCCAAAGGATCTTCATGCTCCTTCACACCCTGTTCCTAAGAGAAACAACTTTTGATCCATCAACAAGGCATGTTTTCCTATAGCTAGTAAATGGTTACACATAACTTCAAAAATTAAATTTAGCTTAAATACTCCATTACTTTTTGTGGTTTCTGTTAACCTGACATTTTTTTTATCATTTACGATTTCACACTTAGTTTTAAGCTTTAAATAATTTTAAGTGTGCTTGAATACAACCATATTTCCAGCTTTAACCAATTTTGAAATAGATAATTAATGAACAGCGGGTGTTTGCATATTTATCGGTAAATACAGGCATTGCATTGACGAGGATGCATCAATGCATTTGGTTGTCAACAAGGATGCATGGATGTAGTTGCGTCAATTGGGATGTGTCAACAAGGCTTCATCAATGGGGATGCATCGATAAAGTTGCCTAACGTGTCAAGTCTAATCAATAATAGATTATGGTCCTTGATGCTGGTGTAATCGACATTCTTAATCTCAAATGGTTTATTATGAACCTTCATAGCAATATCTCCAAAACATATATTTGGATGTTGCTTCACTTGGAGCCAATGCATCTTCAAAATCTATAATATGTAGGTTCTTATGCAATTTACAATTTTCTATAACATGTTGTGAGAAACCTAAATTAATATAGCATGCCTTACGCTCAACTTCGTTAGTAACTTCTTTTCCTAATATATCTCTTATAATAAAGATCATTTCCTCTTCAACTATGTTATCTTTGTTGTTTTGACCTCAATTATTTTTACTATATGTTATCTTTGAAATTATGTTTACTATTTGATTCCTTAATAGCTTTTGTTTCATGATTCTTTTAAGTATTCAATATTTGTGGATTCTTCAAAGTGAACGAACAATCCTTCATAGTATGTTTAGGTTTTTTTACAAATGTGACATGTAGCTTTTCATGAGTCATTGTCCAGTCCACCATTGTAATTTTTTTTCTTCATAGATCTCCTTAGCATGAGGTATATATTAGTGGTTCCTTTGCTTGTTCTTTCTCTTCTAGCTCAACCTTTGTCTCTTGATATTAAAGTCTTCCTATAAATACAGAGAACTCTAGTTTATGTTCAAACTTCAATTGCTTGTACAGATCCTTTGTATTACTCAAATAATGCAAAAAGAAAACATGTAACAAATTCTGTCTGGAACTACTTTACCACCTTCACGTAACTCAATCACAAATCTATTCATTTCTCCAATAAATCTGCAGATTTTTTATTTACATTCATTATGTTGTCCATGCCTTGGTCCATAGGTAATCTTTTCATTCCATACAATAGATTGGATACTTCTTCTAACAAACAAGATAATAACAATGCCAAGGCTACATCATTATGTTCACTCTTTATTTTTGTATTTGATTTGAAATTTGAATCAAACACACATTCCCAAAGTAAATTTGCTCTCAAGATAGTTTCTCTTCCTCATGCCCAGCAACAACAGTTTTTCATAAAAAATTTGTTGTTTCTCTGCAATCACAATTTTACCATATGATGTTGAGATTTAGTGAAGAAGTTGAGATTTGAGGAATGAACAATTAAGGGGTTTTAGAATTGCAAATGCTGCAGATGCCAATGTGTGGTGCAATTTCAATTTTAGGATGGCAAAACCTGAAAATGCCAACCTACAGGGAAATTGCAATGAAGAATCAGGGGTTTTAAAATTGCAAAATCTGTGAGGTAGGAATTCACGACTTGCAAAAGCTGATGCCTCCAGGTAAGATCGAATTTTAAAATTGCAAAATCTGCTGCGTAGGAATTCAAAAATTGCAAAGATCGATCGAACTAAATACCTTACGTTTACCAGACTGACGCTCCTCCGCTTGATTATAGATGAAACTACGGACCCTAGGTTTACAAGAGGATGCTCCACTACTAAACTATAAAGTCCGTCAATTTAGATTTTGATGATTCTATTATTACTTTCTGAAATGATTCCGCTTCTCACAATTAGAATCTATAGTAATCGTGCTTCTGAATTAGCTAAACAACAAAAAATATTCAAGCGAATAAACATGGATCTTATTTTGTAGCACTCCCATAGGTGATATCATTTAATCAAATAAGCTTGCTATTTCACTCTTTGACAACTAATTCAATCATACATTGTGGGAACTTGCTGACTACTATGAAATCATTTAAAAAAACACTTGGCTACGGTGGACTATATATAACTAACTGTTTTCTCTTATCCTACCATGTAAATTTATAAGCCAAGATGGACATTACATTGGCACATAAAGATGGACATTACATTGGCATATAAATGAATTGATGTATATGCGTCCACAAAATCTATGCTAGCATTTCATGACCAAATACCTTCTTAGCCATAAGCTCACCAGTGTCTCAATGCACATGCATTGATATAACATGGTAAGAAAGTTTTGAAAAAACTTGTAATTTCTCCTCTTTCACAACTAAATTGCAACTTTGATACATGTTGATATAAGATTTTCAAAATATAATGTTTTATGTTCATAGGGTAATGTTTTGAAAGGAAAAATTGAAGAATTTCAAGATCAAAATAAGCTACATAGGATCTTAACACTTTTCTAATGAAAATGTAACCCACATCAATGAGAGTTATCCAAGTAGTTCCTCCACATAACACACTCCTACCTTTTTACCCTTGGATAACCACTAATGAAGATGTCCATAGTCACCCTGGCAATTTAATGTCAACAAAAAACGCAAATCAAAAGAATGTTCATTAGTCATTTGTACAAATCCATAACATAGAAATAATGATTTATAATAATTTAGTGAAATGGAATGGTAAGAAAGGAAAGGAGATGTAGGGCATGAGGTACTATGTTCATATACATAATGTACCTTATGTGTTTATCATGATTAACATGAATCACCTTACCCTTCTCTCTAGACTCCGTTGGGGTACAAAATATTAAATTAAACCAAAAAGCCCAAAGAGTTCCTAAGTGAACATTCTGTGTGACTATGTTTTAATTTGAAAATTGATAAAACATGAACAAGATGTACAGTAAAAATACGAAGATATGAAAGTTAACTTAAAATAAGCTTTATTAATAAAATATCAAATTATTCCTCATGGAAATAATATTTCCTTCGATGAGATATCAATTCCAAGTCTTCAACTATTGTATCACCTAGAAATACCATCCATGCTCTTTTGTGTCTTCGAGAACTACTTTAGAAAATTTAATATGCTCTATTTTTGTCATTTTAAGCATATGTAACAAACTAACAAATAGCTTTTGCTTCTAGAGGAAATAAATTACAGTCTAATAGAAATATGCAAGGGGGTACCAAATTGTGCATCTGTATAACATGGTAAAATAAATAACTATACGAAACATGTGGGTTTGACACCCCTACCCTATACTATATGAAACATTTGTTTTCTAATTCTCTAAGCCCACACTAATGATACTTTGCATTTATTTTTGATGAATCATGTTTTTGGCATGCTTCGATATCGAATACCCAATATCAAAGCCTTGACATTGGGTATGTGATATTGGAGCCTTGACATCAAGTATGCAATGTCGGAGCCCAGGACACGATGTTAGCTATCTGATATTGCGGGGTATATTCCGGCCTATAAATATAGCGCTTGGGCTCACGATTTGAGATAGTTTTTTTTTTATCAATTTTTGTCATAGTTAGTGAAGCTCTTGTAGTTTGTTCTCTCCAAAGTTAGAATATTTTCTGAGTGCCCACTGCAAGAGTCTAAGTGTGCATGAATCTTTGTTTGAACACTAATGTACCTAAGGGCAGCAATGTGACGAGAATAAAAATGAATCCTTTTGATAATCCTTGCAGCACTAAGAATAGATTAATATTTCCTTTAATGAACTTTACTTTCATGCACTTTACTTTAATGCATTTAAATTAAGCAATTAATTTCTAGTTGTTAATGAACACAAGCACGACCACTTCGAGCATACATATAGTGCTTGGTAACCTAGCAACATTAATGTTTGATAGCCCAACAGCACTATATGTATTTAGGATGTGTCCAGGAAAGTGGGACAGGTACTTATGTTAGGCTAGCTAGGCAGTAAATGAATTAGATCTTAAATTACTCTACCTTTCATTCTTGATGTAGGCGATTAAAATTATAAAACATAAAATGAGAAAAATCATGTACCTTAATTACACTTAAACCATACTTGATGAAGTGTCATTCAGTCAATGCGTCAACGGGGCTGCGTATACACGACCGCATCGACGTGGCCCCGTCAACGTAGCCTTCCTATGTCGATGGGGCCCCGTTTACGCAGCCACCTATCCAGGCCTATAAATAAGAGGGCCCTCCACCTCATTTAGGCATCTTTTTGTCATTTGTAGCTAGAATCTTTCAGTTTGTTTTCCTAGGAGTTATATTATTTTCCCAAGTGTATGCCCGCAATGTGATGTTTGTAATTGTACGACACCTTTATTCAAGTGTGACGTACTTGGACGCGCACATGACCAGAAATAAAGATCGAGATTACTTCATCATTGCAACATTCACTTATTTTTAATTGTTTAATATTATTGTTAATTTTTTTTATTTATTGCTTTCTTAGTTAAAATTTCTTTATCGTCATTTACTATTCCTGTTGTTAAATGTGGAATGAGTACGACTTAATCACAAGCATTTAAGTGTGACTACTTGGTAACCCAATAGCGTACCTAGGATCTACGGTTGGTAATCCCAGTAGTAGTCGTGCACGAGGTCCAAGATGTGCATGGATGATTAAGGAGCGGATGCTCATCGCACTTAGGTTAGCTTAGACTCATTTCCTATTACTCATTAGTTTAATCAAGATTATTCTCCATTGTCTCTAGGAGTAGCAGTAGTTTAGGATCACATCATACGCCTCACTCTGGACTAAACCATACGTGACAAAGCAAATACTAGTCCAGGTGGGAATACAGCGAACTACGATCAATATGTAACTATCTAGATACCACAACTAGCCTGTCCACGGAGTTCGACCGGATCGTGCGTGAATGCTCGTATTCGTATGGTTGAGTGTAGGGATACCTAACTGCTCATCATTAGCGCCGTTGCCGGGGATGGTGCTAGTTATTTAGATTAGTTATATCACACAAGATCATTGTAAAGGAATTAACGATATATCCTTTAGGAAGAGAAAATTTACAAAAAGTCACATATTAAATCATACACAAATTTACAACCATGTCTCTCCTACAAGACTATAATAATGCCACATCTAGTGAGGCAGTTCATTGGAGAACCAACGAATATTATGACAATGAAGATTGGAGTACGCAACCTGAGGTGGGGGTTTCTTATAAACATAAACAAAGACAACATCGTCCCAACACACGAAAGCATAACTTAACCAATGATGATGAACCCCTACTAGCCACTACAAGCTTAACGGAAATACAAGAGGCTGTTCGAATAGCCCACAGGCATCGCAAGGAAAGTTGTCTACCCATGCTTGATTTAAACAACTTTCCCAAGTTTTCAGGAGGCTATGATTCAGATCCACAACAACATTTACAAGCCTTCTATGATGCCTGTACATGGAAAAATATTGATAATGGATGGCAAAAACTTAAGCTCTTTCCTCTAACACGCGTTGGCCAAGCAAAAGTATGGTATAGGTCATTAAAACCAAAATCAATTTGACGTTGGCCAACAATGGTAGAACTCTTCAACGAAAGATATCAAACTTATGTGAGAGTGTCAACCTTGAGGAGACAAATCCAAGAATGGAAGCAAGTGCAACATGAACCCTTGGACATGGCCTTAGAAAGATATTATGCACTGTTAAATAACTGCCCAAGCCATGGGTTCTTCGAGGAGAGGCTAATGTACCATATCATAGATGGGCTCCGTAATGAAACAAAGGAGGCCCTAGGGATGTACGCCTGAGGTCAACTATATGAGCTATGAACCCATCAACTCCAAGAGCTTATTAAGTAGATAGCAAAAGAAGAAGGAGAAATAGCCAAATGGGAGAATGTTGAAAGTGCTCAACAGGACCAAAATCTTAACTTAACAAGGATCCATGATCATGAAGAGGAGAAATCAACTCACTTCAAGGAGGTGGAATCATCTTTGCCAATCCTGCAATCACTAGATGAAATTGAGGCAAAGTTTAATAAGATGACGGACTGGGTACATGAAAGATGTGGAGAATATGCCAACGCTATTAGAGGAAAAATTATGCCAAATCAAGAAACAGGACAGGACACCACACGACAATCGAAACAAAGGGTAGAAGATAATAAGGATAAGAACTCAACTGCCAATCATATGTATCAATGTAATATTTGCTTGTACAATCACCCCAAAGGTCAATGTCCAATCTTGTCACATTTACATGAGCATTGGGGAGGAATGTTACATCCAAAGTTCGTACAAAAATACTGTGTCCAACCACAGTGGAAAAAACCTCAGTCGTGGGGGAGGCCACCGGCAACTGGACCATACCCTTCGTATGTCCCAACGCCAAATGCTTATTATGTTCAACACCCTATTTCTCCAATAAGATCCGCATCCTCTACCTCACCTCATCATTATCATTCTCCCGAATACTATCCATCCATGTCCTCTCCAACAAAATCACCACCTCATGTGCCTTGCACTTCTTCTCAACCTCAATATTCTCATACTTCACCCCCTCCTTCATCACCGCCTGCTACGCCAAAATATTTTGCACCACAGCACCAACCTACAAACGTTACTTGTGCTGCTACTATCAACAGTAGTGGAGGTCCTTCACAACATCGAAGGCGTCCCTTCTTTGGACGTGACCATCGAAAGGGAAACCACAGTTCAGAAACCACTGCATTCGCCAACTCAGCACAAATTCAACAATGTTGTGCATCTTCCTCTTTGAACCCAATGCCTCATGTTACCTTATCAAGGCCACCACTCAATACTCCAACAACCATGGGGTCTAATGAATATTGTTACATGGGAAGACATGTTGATCCTTGCATACCATATTATGATCACAAGTACCATAGTGGGTCAACTCCTTATAAATTAACCACATCGTATAACTTGTCCCACTATGTCAACTCTAATCAGGTGTGTGAACCCCAATGGGGTAAGTATGACTAGGTCCTAATATTTTCAACATGCAAGGATCCCCACCTTCCATTTATTAATTCTAGCCATGCTCAACCATTTAGTTATGGGGGACACCCTCCATTCTAACAACACAGAAGTAATAAATGTTTTGTTGTTTCTTTAATTTTTCAACTTTTTGTTTTCCAGTTTTTCACCTTTTAATTTATTGTTTTATCTTTTTGTCTTTTTATCTTTTTGTAAGTAATCTCATCTACAAATAGAACACTCATGTGGATCGTTGTTTGAGGTGTGTTCTATGTTATCGAGTCTTGACGATCAATTATTTGGATAGTGAGCCCATTGCACCCACTCATCATTCTACAAATAAGAGGTTTTATTCGAGGGTACAGTGATATTCTTGACATTCTTGAAACTTAAAATTAATTTTGTGTTCATTGTGCCCAGAGTGAAAAATGATGGACCAAGAGGGAATGATTAGGGTGTGACATCAAGGGGACTTGCGGATTCTCTTTGGTGACGTCTGTGGGAGTTATCATGCAACATGGTTGTACTAAGATCCTTGTAGATCTAATGAAAAATGGAAGTAAGAGTAATCAAAAGGGCACTCAAAAATCAAATATTGTTCTAGGGGGTCCCGCTGGAAAGACATGCATCCATGCCTAAAGGTTGGCGATTTCTCTGGATTCAGTGAAGTGAAAAAAAAAAGAAAGAGAAAAATAAAAAGAAAAAGGAAGTGCCACAAAACAAAAATAACTCCTCCCTTGAACAAAACGCCAAGTGATCGTATGCCTTGTTGTTATGGTACTCTTGTAGTTGTTCATCATGGGATGAAACAATGCGATCTCACTGATTAGAGGAATGGACTTGGTCCTGATCTTGGAACAACGGGTTAATGACACGTTAATCATGCTTTACACACAAGATTCATTGTACCTAGAGTTAGTACCTCACGTTCCAATCTCTGCAATCCTTTCTCTGATTCATTCCATCTCTCTATTCATGTATTTGTGACTCGTGTCTTGTATAGCATTGAGTTCATACCTCATCACGGTGGTATCAACATGTGTGTGTTTTTTTGCATTGGTATAGATTACATTTAACCATTCTAATGCCTACGGACATCTTAAGGTGTGGTTACACAAGGGCATATAGGTTGGAACCTGCTTTGGGGAGGATCCACTTGCATGACTTTTGTAATTTGTACTTGTTGCACACCACCACATCATCTTATACCCTTCGAGTATTTCATTGCCAAATCTATTCTTTCTTTTGTCATCATTTTATCAAACGTTCCTCAAAACCAAGTCCGACATTAAACTTTTAGAGCAACTTCCTCGAAAACATTTCTAACTCTAAAATCATACTAAGTAAAGAATTCAACATTTATTAAAGGCAATGAGTAAGGTATGAAATCATTGAACTCTTTTCAAATAACCTTACTAACAATTGATATTTGTGTGATTATAGATGGTCCCTAAAAGGAGACAACAAGGAGGACCTTCTCAAGGTGCAACCAAATGACCTGGGGGAGGTAGAGGCTGAGGACCTCATGCAAAACATGCAGAGCAGAAGTCCATCATTCAACATCCATCATAAAACTCCTATTACTGCATAATCTATCCAAGCAAAGGGAGGAGAGGTCAAGGCCAATCAAGTGTTCCCGCAGTTTTCGTGTCCATGAAAAGTGCCGACTCCATCAAACATTGGAACATTAGCATGGACGGCTCATAATCCTCAAATAGAAGAGGAGAAATGTCAGGTGCTTCTTCAATGGTATCAATCATAGAAGCCTAATTCACAGGATAAAGGAAAGGCACCCATGGAGGAGCCACCATCACCGGGAACCCCATGAGTTCCGCAAGTTTTGTCTTTTGTGTCTGTGTCCAAATTTTGTTTAATTCTCCACTGCGGCATGAATAAATTTCTAGTTAGTCAATAATCCCATACCTATCCACTATGTATTCAATTGAGCTTTTTCCTCACTTTGACTTGAGGACGAGTTTTTACTTAGTCGTGGGGGTATGATGAAGTGTCATTCAGTCGATGCATCAATGGGGCTACGTATATGCGGCCACATCGACGCGGCCCCATCGACGTAGCCTTCCTGCGTCGACAGGGCCCCATTTATGCAGCCACCTATCCCGGCCTATAAATAAGAGGGCCCTCCACCTCATTTAGACATCTTTTTGTCATTTGTAGCTAGACTCTTTCAGTTTGTTTTCGTAGGAGAAAGCTTATTTTCCCAAATGTATGCTCGCAGTGTGATGTTTGTAATTGTACGGCACCTTTATTCAAGTGTGACATACTTGGACACGCACATGACTGGAAAAAAAGATCGAGAATACTTCATCATTACAACATTCACTTAGTTTTAATTTTTTAATATTATTGTTAATTATTTTTGTTATTTATTTATTTCTTAGTTAATATTTATTGCTTTCTTAGTTAATATTTCTTTATCATCATTTACTATTCCTGTTGTTAAATGTGGAATGAGTACGACTTAATCATGAGCATTTAAGTGTGACTACTTGGTAACCCAGTAGCATACCTAGGATCTACGCTCGGTAATCCTAGTAGTATTCGTGCACGAGGTCCAAGATGTGTACGGATGATTAAGGAGTGGATGCTCATCGCACTTAGGTTAGCTTAGACTCATTTCCTATTACTCATTAGTTTAATCAAGATTATTCTCCATTGTCTCTAGGAGTAGCAGTAGTTTAGGATCACATCATATGCCTCACTCTGGACTAAACCATACGTGACAAAGCAAATACTAGTCCAGGTGGGAAGACAGTGAACTGCGATCAACGTGTAACTATGTAGATACCAAACTAGCCTATCCGCGGAGTTCGACCAGATCACCCGTAAACACTCATATTCATATGGTTGAGTGTAGGGATACCTAGCCGCTCATCAATACCCTTGAGCTTCACAAGTGTAATTGGGAAAACAACAAATGTTCTCAACACCCATTTCACTTCCTAGAGAAACTAGTGCACTAGAGAACTATAGTTCCATAGAATTTGACCAAATCACACGTAAACACCTTAGTGATTCTTATGGTTGGACATAGGTTTACCTCACCACTCATCATTGGTGTCATTGCTAGGTATCTTTTAATTGTTTTGTGCACTATCTAGGATTTAGTAGAAATCATTCAAAATTGTTAGAACGAACCTCAGAATCGTATCATATTTTAGAATAACTACAACAAAGTTTAAAAGCACAGTACATTTTTATCATCTAATTGAAAATTTCTTCTTCTCATAAAAGTGCTTCTTCACCCAAGTCTAATGGAGCTCATCAGCCAATGCCTCCATAATATCAAGTGGTATATGCTCATCCTGATGAGTATGTACCCAATTTCACCTTCATCCTACATTAAGATGAACAATTGTGGTGGTGTGACATGGAGAAAAACATTATGTTATCACACAATCGATCCGTTCCTACAATGCTCCAAAAAATTCTTATACGATGGGATATCTAAGAACGTCATGCTGAGTATGTTATGCAAGATACTAATGCCAAGGATTATTGTCCCATTAAGGCACAATGTCTACAAGATTGACAACTAGAGCAACATTATGAATCTATGAAGGGAAAAAGATTTGATGATTCTTCATTCTTGCTAAACCAAAAAGATGGTGGAGAACCCTTCTCTAGGGGTTTTCCATTCAGTGAAATTCCTCTCTTTGACTTTGGTGAGGGAGGTCAAAACCAGAACTTGTAGTCCACAATTCACAATCCTAGTTTTGGTAAGAATGGATCCAATGACAAAGAAGGATCTAGAGGGGCAATTCAAGGTAGGGATGCAGACAAAAAACAAGATTGTGATCATGGTTATGATTGCCGAAGAGGTGGTAGCAAGCACTGTGATGATGCTAGTTCTCTTTCCTCTTCACCTTCATCAACTTCTTCTTATTCTTTTAGATTTGACCACAACTGCAAGAGGCGAGACCATGATGGAGGTGACCAAAATGATTGATGGGACTGAAATGATCAAAGGGACCATTGGGAAAGGAAAGATAAAGGACATAGACATTCAAGAGAGGCACATCATCATGAATGAAGGGGTAGTAGAGGGCATTGTAGGCACCATGATCATGACCTTGATGAGCCTTTGCTTATTACCCAAAGTATGCTCAATATTGTAGAGGCAATACGAATTCTAACAAGGCATGTGAAGGATAGTTAGATCAAAAGCTAGACATGAACAATATTTCTTAGTTTGAAGGGGGATGTAACTCTGATCTGCAGAACCATATCCAAGCTTTTCAAGATGCATGTGCCTTGCAAAACATAAAGAATGAGTGGCAAAAACTTAAATTATTTCCATGGACACTCATCAAAGAAGTAGAGAACTGGTACCAGTCCTTAGAGCCGAAATCTATTAGACGATGGAGTACCATGCTTGAATTTTTTAATGATAAATATCAAACATAATCCAAAGTGTCCAACTTGAGAAGGAAAATCTAAGGATGGAAACAATGAAAAAAAAAATCCTTGGATGTTGCCATCGGTCGATACTATTCCTTAATGAACAAATGTCCTGGCCATGGTTATTCTCAACTAGATCAACTTCGCCACATTGGAGAAAAGCTTTAATCAGAAATGAGAAGAACCCTTGGTGTCTATGCCCAAGGGAAACTATCAAAATTAAGTGTCCATTAGATACAAAGACTAATCGAGCAAGTAGCTTAAGAGAAGAGTGAATTAAGAAAAAGAGAAAGTGCAGAAGAGTATAACCATATGATCCTTCCATTGACAAGAGGGAGGTTTAATTATGTGATAGTGAGGAAGAATCTGCACTTGATGAGATGGTGAATAGGAAAACCTTGCCACTCCAAAAATTTCAACCTAAAATTACAATCAAGGTTGATTAGTTATGGGACTCCATGGATAATAGATTTCAAGCTATCCTGAAAATTGCTAAAGAGTCCAAAGAACAATGTAGTGATCCTAAACGCAGGAAGGGCAAGGAAGTTGAACATGCCTATCAAAAGGGTAAGGGCAAGATTGCTGTAATAGAAGAAGTTACAAAAAGTGAATTAGATAATGATGATGGATGTAACATCTGTCAGTATGAACATCCTAAGTGATGTTGTCCCATAGTGTCTCATTTACAGGAGTCTGGGATGTATGCTTTGAATCCACAACTAACACAAAGGCAAACATCCAAAGATTACCTTATCCTCAAGGTAACTTTAGGCAATTCCACCAGCAACAAAAATATTATCCAAGTGGAGCTCCACCATAACCATATGAGTAATATTAATAGTGGTAGCAACCAAAATCATGGGTGTTGGCACCACCAAGGTAGAAATACCCTTACCGACTACCTGATCCATATGGGTATTACGTTCATCAACCATTATCTCCATGTGACTCCTCTAGTCACGTTTCTACTTTTTAATCTCACTACCACCCTTCTGATTATTATTGAACTCATTCTCCACATGAAAGAAGGGATGCCACCTTTTATCCTTATCCTTCTCTTGTTCCTACACATGTTCCTCCTCTAACCACATAGCTATCACTTGCTCCACCAATGCAAGATGAACTACCAGCTTAACTGCGACAATGCAATGCTACTAGGGCTATTAATCTACAACTATTTCATCAACAAAGTGGGGAAAATACTCAATTAAGGAAAAGACCTTTCTTTCAATCCCACAATCCACCTAAGCTCTTAAATACACCTACGATTGACAACCCTGTTCCTCCATCTTCCTTTGTATCAAATTCCTTCTAGTCCCCTTCAAACGAAAATCCACCTAGGATTCATACTATGATGCTTACTCACACTATATTTGATTAGATTTGTGTTAGAAACCTTCCCAGGAAACTAGCTGATCCTAAAAGTCTTCTCATTTATTTGTAGATTGCTGTAAATAAACTATGCAAAGCTCTTCTCAACTCAAGTTCTAGTGTCAATTTAATTTTTCATGAGATGTACACTACATGGAACTTGCCTCCTCTCAAGAAGAGCAATATTAGATTAGAATTGGTAGACTAGTTCATCACTGTTCCATTGGGATTGGTGGAAGACATTATGATGACTATCTATTGGTGGTCTTATCCTACTGATTTCCTAGTGATCAAGATGGAGAACTACAAAGGGGATTTTCTAATCATCATGGGAAGGGCATGGCTTAGCACTATCGATGCAAGAATGAGCATCAAAGATCTTTCCCTAGAAATATCCAAAGAAAATGCATTTAGAAAGATCAAGAAGAAGTAAGCTCCATGCACCATGTACAGTGATATAGGGTGTAATTGTGTGTAGAAACTCTGGGCCATGAAACAAGCATATATTTTTGCATGCAAGTAATATGCACTAGAAGAAGAAATCCAAAGGTGTCTATACGCAATAACCACAAAATAGGAGGGCACCTAATGGCTAACCACTAATTTTGAGAGCATCACACTTTGCATGGAACCAACTAAGAGCCTGACATGCGCATATGTTGTAGGCATGGATGAATTAGAGCAATTTCATCATCAACTCTCTGATGAGGCAGATGATGATTCTTACTAGGGAGAGTTGGAAATTCTTGAAAATGTTAAGCAAGAGCCCCTTGAACTAAAAATGCTACTGACCAGAATGGAATATGTGTTTTTAAAAAATAGGAAGCCGATCATAATTAATGAAAATCTTGCTTCAAGGCAAAAAAAGATGTTGTTGAATGTAATTGAAAAATGGTCAATAGCTTTTTCTTGGTCATATCTTAAACTCACATGGATTGATCCTAGGATATGCCAGCATCATATCTACATTGATCTGGCCATGAAGCCAAAGAGACAACCAAAAAGGTGATTGAACCCCAAATTGAAGTAGGTCATCAAAGAGAAAATTGAACAACTCCTCAAGATGAGGTTTATTTATCCCATTGTTGATAGTGAGTGGGTTAGTCCACTCATGATTATGCCAAATAAAAGAGGCAAGTGGTGGGTCTGCATCGATTTTTAGCTTCTGAATATGGCAACATTTGAGAACCATTTTCCATTATCCTTTGTTAATTAGGTGCTAGACACAATATCTAGGCATTGCTATTACAATTTTCTAAATGGTTATAGTGGCTATAACCAAATTCAAATTGCACTAGAGTTCTAGGTGAAGACAACATTCACGAGTCCTTGGAGGACTTTTGCATATCGCAAGATGCCATTTGGTCTATGCAATGCTCCTACTACATTCCACCACTTGGTTTTGAGCATTTTTCAATAGCAAATCGGAAGTGGTGTGGAAGTCTTCATGGATGAATTCTTCACTTATGGAGCTACTTTTGAGTGAGCCCTGGACAGCCTTGAGCAAGTGCTAAAATACTGTGTTGAAACCAACTTACAGCTCAATTGGCAAATAAGTCACCTAATGGTCCAGGAAGGCACTGTATTGGGGCATAGAATATCACAAGCAAGAATTGAGGTAGACCTTGAGAAAATAAGGGTTATCTAAGGAATAACCTACCAACCAAAAATTGTCAAAGATGTTCGATCATTCCTTAGACATACTGGCTACTACTAGCAATTCATAGAGAATTTCTCTAAGATCGCAAGGTTGTTGGTGAAGCTGACAAAGAAAGATGCTCCATTTTTCTAGACTGAGAAATGTAAGAAAGCATTTCAACAACTAAAAGAAAAACTTGTAGAAACTCCAATTCTACAAGCACTTGACTAGTCCAAACCATTTCATGTCATGATGGATGCATCAAATTATGCCTTGGGAATTGTGCTTATGTAGATAAATGACAAGAAATGTCCATACTGCATCCACTGTGCTAGCTGAAGCATTGTGGGTGCACAATTGAACTACACCACTACTAGAAAAATAATTGATGGTAGTGGTGTTTGCTCTAGAGAAGTTTAGGCATTATGTGCTTGGATACAAGATGTTTGTACACACGGATCACAGTGACATTTGCTTCCTGATGAACAAGCCAATGGTAAGTCCCTGTGTCATATGATGGTTGGTGATCTTATAGAAATTCAATCTTACAATGGTAGATCGNATAATACATAATTTGATTTATGTAGAGACACAAATTTTTATAAAGTGATATGTATGTTTAGCTTTTGATGTGGTAGGAAATTTCTATACCATTTGACCTTCCTAGATATCATGTATTCTACACATTATTGGTTTTAGTTATCATGTTTTCGTGCTAAGATTACTTGATCCTAGGCATCACCTTGCCCCTGCTAGGGTAGGGTGTTACACCTACCATCAAGATTTTAATGACCATGCATCTTCTAGCATAATGTCCTCCACGAGGACCTTAATGAGCATCTTGGAGAATGCGTAGTTGATTAACATCAATGACACACCAACAAACTAGGCCATTGGCACACACCTAGTAGAGGTGTCTGTTGATCTCCATGAAGTGTTTTGCCTAATGAAGAAACTGTTGTTTCTTTCTGTGGTCCAGTTCTTGTGGCATCTCTTGAGTGAGAACATAGGTGAGAATGTCATCATACCATTTAGGCTCATTGGAAAATTGTTTAGTTATAGCCCCAACAAAGAGGAGTTGATCAAGAAACATATTCGATAGTGGGTTTTCTTCCTCTTTGTTGTTCCATCATAACTGAGATAAGTGATCAGTGATCACATTCTTAGTGCCCTTTTGATCTACCATTGTAAGATTGAATTTCTATAAGATCACCAACCATCATATGACACAGGGACTTACCATTGGCTTGTTCATCAGGAAGCAAATGTCACTGTGATCCGTGTGTACAAACATCTTGTATCCAAGCACATAATGCCTAAACTTCTCTAGAGCAAACACCACTACCATCAATTATTTTTNTTAGGCTCTTGTGCCTTTCACTTGTAATTAAATAAAGTTAGTACACAACTAAGTGGGAATCCTTTACACTTCCCCTACTAGATGGTTGACAAGTGCTACACTAGAGGAGAGGAGTGGGGTACAAGGTAACCTACAACACTGTTAGTCTCATGCATGCTCAAAACAATACACATTGTATCATCCATAAAGCTAACATACTATCATACAAGCATAGACAAAACCACAATCCGACATCATCTATCATGCTCATGTCATCATACCCATGATATACCATAAATAGTCCATGATCCACACAATCATAATTCAAACAAAACCCCTATTCTTAACAATATGACCCACAAACCAATACTATCACATACATAGCCCATGTGGTTATTAGCATATCCACGCTCAATGTAGCATGTGAAACGTTGCCATGAGTATTCATACCACCCATTGCCTCCAGGTATTTTATTAGTCTTTTATTTATCCAATCGATGCTAGGGTCCATCAACTTGTGACTCGCAACCACTAGCCTTCTAGAGAATTGATGATAAGAATGAACACACCTATGTCACAAACCAATCATATGGATGAACACACCTATGCTCTCCCACTCTCAGTATGAGGCCTGAGATAGAAGCCTCATCAATGCATCACAGTGGAGGTCAACCCATACTACCTCTAGGGTGCCTCATCATCAACCAGTCCACACCTTCATGCTAGCACCACCCACCAACAATGGTCACAAGCATCATCGTAAAAACATATACACAGTCCAGCTAGCTTAAGCCAACATAGGTCATAAGCACAACACATCCAAAAAAACATAACCGCACATATCCACCCCTAACGGTTACTGTCATTCCATGAAAATAATACCACAATGTAATAGAACACATGAAGACCTAGATCTAACAAAACAAGAGACACATACTTCCATACAAATTCCACTAGAATAACTTTCAAAATGAGATATGCCCAAAGAGAAAAATAATTCCATGATTATAAGGTACTTCCCAAAAGGATCCCAATGACACTAATTTTACCTAAGCTGGACTCCTGGAAGCCAAGTTGTGTGTGGTCAAAGCTTGGTTAATAAAATAATATTTGGAATGCCCAAAAAAATTCTCATGCCCCAATAGGCCTTACAAATAGCATATCATACAGGGCTGATCAACACCACATATCATAGTCCACAAGTCCACATCATCCCATACATTGCATATATATTCATCCACAATCTGTAACCAAAATTAGACAGTTTTGGGAAAATAGACAAAATAACATGTCCAAGCTCAATCCTTAAGCTATCTATCCCACATACCCACATCACATAATCATATACATTAATCCAACACAAAAATATAGGGAAAAGCTAAAGACAACCCACTAATTAAAATTGTTGGGGTAGAAAGGCTGAAACAAGGAGAAAATCTTCAAAAAAATTTAGCAGGACTCTATTTCACTCCTAAAAAGTTCTACACCCACATAGACATGACCACAGCAATCCCAAATCCAAGTTCAAAATAAGCAAAAATTGTCCACAAGGCTCAAAATCAAGAAAAAGAAGAGAGTAAAAAGAAAAATAGAAGAAAATAGACTCCTATGCATTTCTGTTTCTACGAACAGAAGAAAAAAAATACAAACCAAAACCAAATTTCTCCCATATTCTATGGTAAGGCAGTGGGCAAAACAATATAAAACTTATATATTTACTTTATGTTTTTGTTAAAACCAAAGAAAACCAATGATGTGCCTTCCTCACATCATGTGAATTACTTTTTCTTTTATTTCTTATTTGTATTATTTATTCTTTTTATTTTTGTTTATGAATGAACAATTTTCATAAGTGAATATACTTTTTTCTCCTCCACAATTAATATCATCAACTTTAAACCTGTGTAATAAACACACCGGGACTTCAAATCAAAATTCGTTTGAACCTACAAGATCCTTATCATATGCTCTACACATTCACATGCCAAAACCACACTCGAACATTATGCAACATAGTGCTATAGTATAAATGCTTATATACCAAAATCACACATAAAGCATAAAAACATACCAAATAGGTGCTCTTGTAGCCCAATCTAATACCCCTGCCAACAACATCACTTGTCTAACACATCACATAGGGCTAATGGACATAATCACATCAGTTAAGCATGTAAAGACAGCATAATCATAACATAAAAATGAATCTGCATAACATATAAAATACATTAACTCATCCCCAACAACCCATCGGGACTCCACAGATAGGGTATAAATCATAAGCAGATGACCATACCTATTGTCTCGGGATGGGATGTAACACTCTCACCTCCTTGAGAATCTTCCTCCTAGAAGATCTCAGGATGAGCTATGCACATCTCAGTCTCTACCTCCCAAGTAGTCTTTGAAGCTCCATGTCTACTCCATAAAATTTTTACCATAGGGGCAACTTTACTACGTAGCTATCACAACATACAATCAACAATTTCTACTAGTTACTCAACATAACTAACATCATACTACAGTTGTATTCCTGAATGGCTAATCACATGTTGTTCATTAGGCACATAAATTCGTAGCATAGATACATGAAATACATCATGGACATGTGCCAAATGAGGAGGTAATGTTATTCGATAGGCCACTTTCCCAATCCATTATAACACCTAAAATGGACAAATGTATCTAGGAGCCAATTTCCCTTTTTGGCCAAATTAAGTAAGGCCTTTCAAAGGAGAAACACAAAGAAATACATGATCTTCAACTACAAACCAAGATGACAAAGGGAAAACATTTCAAAATCCCTTGTTCCTACTGAACCAAGATGACAATGTGGATCCTCCTCCTGAGGGCTCTCAATATGAAAATTCTCCACCCTCTGTTATTGGTGATGAGGGTGTGACTCTGAACCTGCAATCTACTATTCATAAACTAGGTTTAAAAAAAGTTACAGTCAAGGTAGGAACTTAGGTAAACATCATAATGGCAAGGGATCTAAGGATGGTGGTCGTAATGAACAAAGAGATGATGATAGATACTACAGTGGCAATGGTGGTCCACCTTCCTCTTCATCCTCTTATCTGATTCTAAACATTCCTCTTCATCCTCTTATCTAATTCTAAACATTCCTCTTCATCTTCTAGTTGTCATAAAAGCCACCATCGAAATAATCATGATGAAGGTAATCAATGAGAAAATAGAGATCGTCAAGGCCATCAAGAAAGTAGAGGTGATAGAAACCATCATCGATGTCATTGACACAATCATGATGATGAACCTCTATTGGCAACTCAAAGTAAGCTCAACATTGCAAAGGCAGTAAATATTCAAACCAAGCATGTGAGAGATAGGTAAATCAAGCACTTAGACATGAATAATATTCCATGATTTGAGGGGGGATACAATTTTGATCTACAGAATCATCTACAAGCTTTCCATGATGCCTATGCCTTATAGAACATTGAAAATGACTAGCAAAAACTCAAGATTTTTCCTAGGACACTCATTAAGAAAGCTGAGAGCTAATACTGGTCCTTGGAACCAAAATCCATTTGCCAATGGAGTACCATGTTAGAGCTATTTAATGACAAATACTAGACATACTCTAGAGTGTCCAATCTAAGAAGGTAGATCCAAGGCTAGAAACAAGGAACACATGAACCCTTGGATGCCACCATGGATAGATATTATTTTCTCTTACATCAATGCTCTAGTTAAGGGAACAGCTCTGCCACATCATAGATGGGCTTAGAGCCGAAACTAGAAGAACTCTTGGGGTTTATGCCCAAGGAAGATTGTCTGAATTAAGAGCTCATCAGATCCAAAGGCTTATAAAGCATGTAGCAAAAGAAGAAGGTGAGTTGCGAAAAATGAAAAGTGTAGAAGAGTATATAGGAATCCTTTCATTAGAAAATAGGAGGTTTGATTTTGTGACAAGAAGGAGTCATCACTCAATGAAGTGGTGAATAGGAAAATCTTGTCCAGCCAAAAATCTATTTATGATATTTTGGCAAAGGTTGATAAATTATGAGACACTTTGGATGAAAAATTCCAAATTGCTATGAAGATTGCTGAAGAATCCAAGAAGCAAAATAGTAATCATAACTACAGGAGATGAAAAGAAGCTGAATCTGCCTACTAGAAAGGTAAGGGAAAAGCTATTGTAGTAGAAGAAGTTGTGGAGACAAACTCCAAAGATGATACTAGCTGTGACATTTGTCAATACAAACATCTAAAGGGGTGTTGCCTCATGGTGTCACACTTACAAGAGTCTGGGATGTACACATTGAATCCACAACTAGTAAGGAGGCAAGCACCTAGATGATTGTCTTATCCTCAAGGAAATCTAAGGCAATTCAACCAATAAGAACAAACTTATTACCCAAGTGAAGCTCCACCATAACCATATCAACAATATCAATAGTGGCCCCAACCACAATCATGGGGAATGCCACTACCAAGGTAGCAGTATCCTTATAGGCAACCAAATCCATATGGGTACTATGTTCAGCAACCCATCTCTCCAAGAAGATCTACAAGCCATGTCTCATTTTAGCATTAATGAGTGGTGAGGTACCCCTACACCCAACCATACAAATCACAAAGTGTTCATGCATGATCCAGTCGAATTCCATGGACTTTGTCATTTCCAATGCACTAGTACTTTAGAAAGTGGATCTAGCCCTAACGTCAATCATTGTCCTTCCAATTACACTTGTGATGTACATTGGTATGGTTAAGTGTAACTCAAGTATTTGATTTTTATAATTTTGTATTTTATATTTTGGGTGCTTGAACTGTAGGTAAAAGAAATTTGATTAACTAATATAAATTAATTAATTAATTACTATTTAACTAATCCTAACATAAGTATCTATTCTCACTTTCCGTACACATCTTGAACCCACGTATCCGCTGCTAGGCAACCAAGCACTATGCTACTAGGTGTACCAAGCAATAATGCTGCTAGGATTCACTAAGTGAATACATGTTATGCTCGAAGTAGTTGTACTTATGTATGTAATCTACCTCGCTTAATTGTCTCATGAATGTAATAATTGAAAAATATTTAATAACTAATTGAAAAAATTTAATAAATAATTGGAAATAGTAAATGCATAAATAAAATAGCTAATTTATCCAAAGTGCTGCAAGATTTATCAAAAAGCTCATCTTTATTACTACACACACTATCATGCTTAGGTACAACAATGCTTGAATAAAGATCCATACACTCAATAACTCCTACTATGGGCACTTGGGAAAAAAATTTCTAACTTTTGAATAGAAAAAATGCAAGAGCTTTGCTCCTACTAAAATTTGGATTGCCATATATGTAGCTAGTAGGCACATATTTTTAGGAAATGGACAGACACTACGTTGATGGATCCTCGTTGATGTAGGGCAAGATGCGTCAATGAGGCCTCATTGACAAGGCCTTAACAAGGTCGACAAGGCCTCGTCAACACAACCAACCAACAATGGCTCATCATGCCCCCACAACTGAATGAAAACTCATCCTTAAGTTCTTTTATAAAATTGGGAAGGTATGGGATTATTGATTGACTGTTCTTTAACAAAACAAACTTGACTGACTCGACAAAAAATGGAGTGCCTAAGTGTACAAATCAACACATTACAAAAANATTCTTTAACAAAACAAACTTGACTGACTCGACAAAAAATGGAGTGCCTAATTGTACAAATCAACACATTACAAAAATGGTGGTGTTCAAGACACAAAATTGAATACCATGACACAACTCTTTAAAAATTGAACAACACGTTCCTTGATGGTGTGAAGCTTGTTGAAGAAGATCAAATGGTCCTAGGTGGTGGTGGTTCCTAAGGCTCTGAGGGACCTTCACCGGCTTCACACACTGGTGGTGGTTAAGGTGGTTGTGGTTGTCCTACTGCTATTACAACTTTAGGTCGGAGGCGAAAAGCATCCAAAAGTGCTTTCATTTTCTCCTCCTTACTCCTAGGATCATGCATCATCCATTCATCTTCACCAATGTGGGTTGGAACAGGCACATCCTAAGGACACAAGATTGCTGAAAACAACTCCTTAGCATTGACAAACTAGGCAATGAACTATTTGCGTTCAATATGAAACACTCTCACTATGTTTTTTAGCTTCTGATAGTCATTCAACCATTTGGCTAGGTCCTCAATGATAGATCATTGATTTGTGAATCATCCTTGGAGAACTTTGAATTTAGTGTTAGCAGTCTCAAGATTTTGCTTAGTGTGCTTGTGATGTTTGAACTCAACCTCGTATAGCAGATATGAGCTAGCCACTTGTTTCTCCAAATCTAACCATGGCCAATTAGCTATCAACATTGCCAGGTTTACATAATGGAGATTGGCCAACTCCATATACTCTGTCATTTCTTCGATCTACAACTCCTTCAAGTAGATCTTAGCTTTGTTGTAGGCATCAATCCCATTAAGGATGGGCTGCCACATCTCTCTTCCTTGCTAGAGTTGCTAGAGGGCTTCATTTACTTTGGCCTTTTCCATTTGGATTTTTTTTTCATTAATTTCCTTTTGCAAGCCTACCTAGTCCTTGTAGTGATTTTTCACTTTCTCAAACTTGAGAGCTTCGTTCTTCCAGGCAGTGATTTTGATAGTAGTTCTCCATTGCTATATTCTGATTCTCTGTAAGCAATTTCCTTAGTTCAGTGTTGACTCTGGCAAGTTTTCCTACTATTGATGAATGAATTCTTGCATTTTATCTCTATGAGCATCAACATTTTGTAGGCAATGATTTTTTGCGATCAATGCTTCATTTTCTTGGTGCATTTGATTCAAGTCCTTTTTAATTGAGTGCATTTCAACTTATGCCATGGATTTTTTGAAGATGGTCATTACTACTTCCTCCTTAGCCTTTTGAAATTATTCTTGAAGTTGTTTGATAGCTTCATCTCTTGTCATTGCTAGGCTAAGGATTACTTGTTCTGCAAGTCAGGCATGAAGTTTAGCAACCTCCATAGCCAAGCGTTGATTTTGTTGTTGGGTTGTTTCTAGTTGTTCCTCCAAGATGATGCATCTACCCCTTGCATTCAGCAACTCCAACTAGGTTGCAGTGATGTTCTTTGAGAGATCAAAGATGTATGGAGTCAATTTCCTAATTCCTACTAGTCATTCCAACAATTTTTCATGTTGAGTTACATCTAACTTCCTATTGACCGTGCCTGCAGATGTCTATTCTTCTTGAAGTGCAAATACGTCTAGTACAAATGTTGCAGGTGCATTCAATGCTTCAACTACATAATCAACTACCACTTTTCCCACTATCTCCTACCCTTGGTGCTGCATCACCAATATAATTGCCTCTTCACCTTCCTCCAACCTCACCAAGAAAGCTGCAGCATTCTTAGAGATTTCTGGAAATAAATAATGTGTTGCTAATGACACCATCACTTCTCAAGCATTGGGATCTGACCTCGAAGGTAGTTACATTCTATGGGTAGATAAAATTGAACCACCCCTCCCCATTTGATTAACTATTCAGGCCACCTCATTAAGGTGACTCATTGGTAGTCGATACATAGATGGATCTACCCCACTTGTTCTTGGTTACTGCTCTTGTTTGCTCAAGAGCTGTTCTTGGATTTGACATAGATGCTCAAGGATAGCATGGACCTTTGGTGTTGTCCACTGAGTGGGTGGTGGCGGTCGTAGCTCCTCTTCTTGAGTGGTTGTTGGTGTCTTATCTTTCATGATTTCTATCCATGAGGCTAAGGGAGCATGCTTGAGAATATCATTAGAATAGAAAATGATGTCTACCCTTTTACAAATTTTTTTGATGAGGCATGGAAATGGTAGGATCTTCCTTCCATGTTCATTCTCCTTAAAATGCCTCTTGATCTCCAAATAGATCAGCTATGGAAGGTTAACAAGAAATTTTCCACTTAGAGCAGTGCATGCTCGAGTAGATAAAGCAGTCACCTTGCTTGGCTTCACTATTGGATTGAGGTGATAGGCTAAATCTTAAAATAAATCTGCTCCATCGGTGTGAGTGCACCATACTCCTTTTGATCCACCCCATAGCATCACTAGGTCCATTTCATTTTTGCCTTAGGATCACCTTTTCTTGATATCTCTGCCAACTATGTTCCAATGTCTAGCAACCCCAATGCCTGTGAAATGGCCTCCATGAATTAGGACACTTGAATGTCCTTGATTTTTACAATGGACCCTAGCCTTCAACTACTCCAGAAGAGATAGAGCTCTACCATGTACCATTTTCCACTAGACATGATGACTAGCCACATGGGAGAGGCTTGCAATTGTGTCTTGACATCCTCTGGAGCTTTCTCCAAAAATGGTCCAAATTTTATCTCTTGAAGAACTGATCTTTGGATCTCTCAAGACTTGATGATGTCTAGGCAAGCTTCAGTCAGAGTGACCTCAAGCCTTACAATGGGTCCAGGCACTTCTCCTCGTTGGGATTGTTCTATAGGCACTTTCTCCTTTGGAATCTATCAAATAGAGTCCACTTTGGACTCCTCACAAAGAGGTCCCATTGCATGGGTCACCTCTTGTTGTTCTTGGCCTTGTTCCTGTTGCCACCTTCTAGGTCTAGGTCACTTCTCCCGTGGTTGTGAAGGTTCTCCTTCCTATGGACGTGCTTTTTTAGCTGCCATCTATAATCACAATAAGACCATGGATTAGCAATCATTGTATAACCTTAAAAAAATTGAGATACATTAACTCTTTAGGGTAGTTACACTTGGCTAAGTTGTAATTATGGCTGATTTAATTAACTCAATTATAATTTTTATTTATGCATTATCATTGATAAATCATTCTAGAGGTTGTTGGAAGGGTTAATTGTTGAAAGAGTTGATATTTTTATGTTGTTAAGGTTACTAACCCTTGGGGGGAGTTAGAAAAAGTTTTGAAAATTGCATTGAAAACCTTAAGGTTTGTGGCCCCCACAATAAAGATCTTACCTCCAATAAGTGTAGGATTGAAAAACAGAGTGATTTGGACAAACAATTTGAAAGTTATGGGCTCTGGAAGGTTTTAGGCTTTGAAAAATTGTAAAAATTCCTCGTGTGTTATGAGAAAATTGCAAAAAATTCCAAAGGGT
The DNA here is from genome assembly GCA_015680685.1 of Gnetum montanum. Lineage (NCBI taxonomy): Eukaryota > Viridiplantae > Streptophyta > Gnetopsida > Gnetales > Gnetaceae > Gnetum > Gnetum montanum. The sequence goes on from MNCI01002801.1 coordinate 500,209, forward strand.
CTGGTGGAATATATAGTATTTTTACATTACGTTGATAAGGCCTTGTCGATGCAGTTGTTAACCACCATTGACTTCTATTGACTTTAGCCAAAATTTCAAAATACAAGAAATTTTTTGATGAAATTGGGATCAAATGAAAGCTTAGAAGACCAAGAATAGTATAAAATCATGAGAAGAGGGAATTAAAGTTCATAAATTTGAAAAATGGAGAAAATCTTATTTAATGGATGAATGCAATGGAAGATTGAGGGGTACTGAGTGGTTTACACAATGGAAAATGTGAAAGATAGGATTGTAGCAATGTCAAAGGTATGGAACCTTAACTAATTAAGTCAAAATCTATGCAAGTGGGTCCTCCCCATACTAGGCTCATGCCCTTTTTTCCCTTATATAACCTCAACTAAGGAGTTCATGGGCCCCATAGTCAATCTAATGATCATGACAAGTTAAGGACCAATCCAAAAGAATCCACTCAAGAATCCCAATCCATCAAACTAAGACATAGAGCATAACATAGAACTCAACAGTGGGGTGAGTTATGGCAACATGGATGGATGATAGGATAAAGAAGGTGAAATGGAATTCCAAATTAAGGTCATAAGGAGTCCCTTGTGTATTTTGTGGTTAAAATGACCCGAGAAGTTCCATCCTCAATCTAGACCAAAACCATCCACTTTCAGTGACTTCCCATCACCACTCTAAGACCAATCCACCCACTCAAGACACAAGAGTGCTTCCACAAAACAACTACTATTCCACAAAGAGAAGAAAGAAGTAGGAAGTGAGAGATGGAGGGCCTTAGTTAGAGTGGACTATCAAGCATAGGTACATGTCATTCAAGTCCCATAACCAGTGCTTGTAGCCCTTTTATTTGTCCAATGGATGTGCTTTAAATTCCCATAGTTTTTTTTGAAATGGGAACCACACCATGCGAGGACTTATTCATGTTTAAGGGGTGTGCATTAAAGTCCCATAGTTTTTTTTTTCTGAATGATGGAAACCACACCATGCAACGACATTATTTGTCTTCCTATTATTGGGTGGTATGGAATGGTAAGAAGTCCACAAAAAACACTCAAGCACTCAAGCAAGAAGAAGAGTACAAAGAGTATTAAGTCCCCTTGAAGTCACACTCTTTACAAACCTTGGAATCCTTCCTAATTTCAGAACTACCAAGTTCACCAATTGATTAAAAGTTTCTTTAATGAAAAGGAACCTTAAATTTTTAAAATAATGAAAACCATAAAGTTCATTGGATGGGTGGATGACATGGACTCATTGCTTGTTCCATAAAAAAATAAACTACACTGAAGTCATCAGACATCAGAATTCAAAAATAGAAACTAGACATCGACAATCACACATTAACCACAAACCATCATTAGTAAAGAGCAATAACAACATTATGTCCTATGACAATAAAGCAACTTTATTAGAAAAAATGAGAAAATATCACACTTAAAAAAAAGAAAAAAAATAAAGTAAAATATAAAAGAAAGTGTAAAATAATCAAGAAAGTTTAAAGATACTAAAGATGATGTAAAATTAGAAAAATTTGAAAATTAAAAATTTGTAAAATAAAAAACGTGAAAAACAAAAAGGTAGACAAAATAGGAGGTCATGGTAATGGTCAACATAGGTGGCCATCTCCCCCATGACTGACTTGGAGGAAGGAGATCTGAAAAATAGAACATGGATGTTCATTTGGTGAGGTGGTAGTTACACTAGCCTATCTTGGTTCTAGGAAAGGTCTGACTTATTGGATATTGACAAGCTAATTTTTATTTGGGCTATCAAGTTTGTAAATTATCATGATCCTAGAGGAAAAGGTTTGATAAATCATATAAGGCTCCTCCCACAATGTTTGGAACTTTGTCTTTTGAGATACATGTATGGGGTTCTAGTAGAGAACCTTATCTCTTGGTTGAAAGTTTACTTTTCTAATTCTAAGGTCATGGCATTGCTTGCTGAATGCCTTGTTCGCCTCATTCAAGGATAGGGCCACTAAGCAATTTTCATCTATCATGTTTAGATTGATCAATCTTTCTTTCTATGCTAGACTTAGGTCAAGGTTTAATACATAGGTCGTTGAGAGTGTATGGAACTCAGATTGAATCATAAGCATTGGAAGGTTTCCATACACTAACTCATAAGGATAATATCCAATAGGAAGTTTCCAAGTTGTTCAATAAGCCTAGATAGCATAATTAAGTTTTGTGCTCCAATCCTTCCTATATTTGCTAATGGTTCGTGTTGAAATATCTCGATTGGTTACCTCTACTTGATTATTGGCTTGGGGGTGATAAGGTGTTGTTCATTTATGTTCTACCCCTAAGCGTTGCATTAATTTTCTAAATGTGGCACCTATGAAATGAGTTCCATTATCAAAAATTAGTGAATGTGGCACCCCAAACCTATTTACGATATGTTGTTGTATAAATCTGGCAACAGTGAATGATGTGCAATCTGTAACGACTACCACTTCAACCCATTTTGTGCAGTAGTCAACTACTACTATAATATACACCTTCTCATTAGACATGGGTATGATGGGATCCATGAAGTTAACACCCCATATGTCGAAAGGTTCTAGTCGTTGAATCCACTATTGAGGACATTCCATGCGAGCTGTCATCCCGCCGTCACATTGACAACATTCACAAGACTTGAAAAACTAGTGGGCATCCCTAAAGATTATAGGCCAATAATACCCTGCCATCAAGATTTTTATGGCCATGCATCTCCTTGCATAGTGGCCTCCACAAGGCCCTTCATGAGTATCTTGGAGAACATGCAGTTGATCTTCGTCAGTGACACACCAACAAATTAGGCCATCGGTGCACACCTTGTAAAGGTGTCTATTGATTTCCATGAAGCATTTGATCCAATGAAGAAATTTTTGATTCTTCCTAAAATCCAAGTCTTGTGGCATCTCTTGAGTGAGAAGTTATCTGAGGATGCCCTTATACCATATTACTTTTTTAGGTGTTTGTTCATTTATTGCTCCAATAAAGAAGAGTTCATCTAGAAACTGATCAGAGAGTGGGCTCTCCTCCTCTTTGTTATCCCATCTTAAGCAAGAGAGGTGGTCAGCGACCACATTCTTAGTTCCTTTTCGATCTACCATAGTAAGATCAAATTCTTACAAGATCACAAGCCACCATGATGAGTGACTAGGTATCCCTACGCCAAATCATATGAATACGAGCATTCACGCATGATCCGGTTGAACTCCGCGGATAGGCTAGTTGTGGTATCTAGATCATTACATGTTGATCGTTGTTCGCTGTCTTCCCAGCTGGACTAGTATTTGCTTTGTCATGTATGGTTTAGTCGAGAGTGAGGCGTATGATGTGATCCTAAACTAATGCTACTCCTAGAGACAATGGAGAATAATATTGATTAAACTAATGAGTAATAGGAAATGAAGTCTAAGCTAACCTAGGTGTGATGATCATTCGTTCCTTAATCATCCATACACATATTGGACCTCGTGCATGACTACTACTGGGATTACCAAGCGTAGATCCTAGGTACACTGCTGGGTTACCAAGTAGTCACACTTAAATGCTTGTGATTAAGTCGTACTCATTCCACATTTAACAACAGGAATAGTAAATGATGATAAATAAATATTAACTAAGAAAGAAATAAATAACAACTAAGAAAGCAATAAATAATAATAACAATTAACAATTAAACTAGACAATTAAAACTAAGTGAATGCTGCAATGATGAAGTAATCTTGATCTTTATTTCCGGTCATGTGCGCGTCGAAGTATCTCACACTCGAATAAAGGCTCCGTACAATTACAAGCATCACACTGTAGGCATGCACTAGGAAAATATTCTAACTCCTATGGAAACAAACTGAAAGAGTCTAGCTACAAATTACAAAAAGATTCCTAAATGGGGCAGAGGGCCCTCTTATTTATAGGTCAGGATAGGCGGCTGTGTAAATGGGGCCCCATCAATGCAGCATTGCTGCGTTGACGAGGCCACGTCAACATGGCCGCATATACAGGGCCGCGTATACACGGCCCAATCGACACATCGACTGATTAGCACTTCATCATACCCCCACAACTAAATAACAACTCGTTCTCGAGTTAAAGAAAGTGAGGAACAAGCTCAATTGAATACACAGTGGATAGGTATGGGATTATTGACTGACTAGAAATTTATTCATGCCGTAGTGGAGAATTAAACAAAATTTGGACACAGACACAAAAGATAAAACTTGCGGAACTCATGGGGTTCCCGGAGTGGTGGCTCCTCCATGGGTGTCTTTCCTTTGTCCTGTGCATCAGGCTTCTGAGATTGATACCATTGAAGGAGCACCTGATGTTTCTCCTCTTCTATTTGAGGATTATGAGTCGTCCATGCTGATGTTCCAATGCTTGATGGATTCAGCATTTTTCATGGACACAATAGCTGCGGGAACACTTGATTGGCCTTGACATGCCATGCTGCAAATAGCTGTCATTCCTCTTCATAGGCTCGGGCCTTGACCTCTCCTCCCTTTTCTTGGATAGATTATGCAGTAATATGAGTTTCATGATGGATGCTAAATGATTGCCCTTTGCTCTGCATGTTCTGCATGAGGTCCCTGGCCTCTGCCTCCCCCAGGTCGTTCGGTTGCACCATGAGAAGGTCCTCCTTGTTGTCTCTTTTTAGGGGCCATCTATAATCACACAAGGATCAATTGTTAGTAAGGTTATTGAAAAAGGTTTAATGATTTCAAACCTTACTCATTGCCTTTAATAAATATGACATTATTTACTTAGTGTGATTCTAGAGTTAGAGATTTTTCAAGGAAGTTTCCCTAAAAGTTTAATGTTAGACCTGGTTTTGAGGAACATTTGATAAAATAATGAAAAAGGAAAGAATAGGTTTGGCAATGAAATACTCAGAGGGTATAAGATGATGTGGTGGTGTGCAAAAAATACAAATTACAAAAGTTACGCAAGTGGATCCTCCCCAAAGCAGCTTCCAACCTATATGCCCTTGCGTAACCACACCTTAAGATGTTCGTAGGCATTAGAAGGGTTAAATGTAATCTATACCAATGCAAAAAAACACACACATGTTAATACAATCGTGATGAGGTATGAATTCAATGCTACACAAGACATGAGTCACAAATACAAGAATAGTGAGATGAGATGAATCGGAGAAGGGATTGCAGAGATTGGGATGTGAGGTAACTAACTCAGGGCACAACGAATCTTGTGTGTAAATCATGATTAAGGTGTTATTAACCCATCATTCCAAGATCAAGACCAAGTCCATTCCTCTAATCAGTGACATCGCATTGTTTCATCCCATGATGAGCAACTATGAGAGTACCAAAACAACAAGGCATATGATCACTTGGCATTTTCTTCAAGGGAGAAGTGACTTTTGTTTTATGGTACTTTGTTTTTCTTCTTTTTTTTCTCTCTCTCTTTTTTTTTCCTTTTGAATACTAAATCTAGAGAAGCCACCAACCATCAAGCATGGATGCATGTCTTTCTAGTGGGACCCCCTAGAACAGCATTGGATTTTTGAGTGCCCTTTTTATTACTATTACTCCCATTTTTTGTTAGATCTACAAGGATCTTAGTACAACCACGTTGCATGATAACTCCCACAGACATCACCAAAGAGAATCCGCAAGTTCCCTTGATGTCACACCCTAATCATTCTCTCTTGGTCCATCCTTTTTCATTTTGGGTACAATGAACATAAGATTAATTTTAAGTTCAAAAATGTCAAGAATATCATTGTACCCTCTAATAGAACCTCTTATTTGTAGAGTGGATGCATGGGTGTAGTGGGCTCACTATCCAAATAATTGATCATTGAGACTCGATAATATAGAACACACCCCAACCAATGATCCACATGACTGTTTTATTCATAGATGATATTACTTACAAAAAGATAAAAATACAAAAAGATAAAACAATAAATTAAAATGGTGAAAAAATGGAAAGTAAAAAGTTGAAAAATTAAAGAAATAGAAAAACATTTATTAATTCTATGTTGTTAAAATGGAGGATACCCCCCATAACTAAATGATTGATCATGGCTAGAATTAATAAATGGAAGGTGGGGATCCTTGCATGTTGGAAATATT
>MNCI01002801.1:526896-547938 GCA_015680685.1 Gnetum montanum
GTAAGCAAACATTTGTTAGAATACTCTGTCTTTTGAAATAGAACATTGGATCTTCGCTTCCAAATATAATATAAAATAATAGGCCTAATAACTTTCCACAGAAGATTAAGATTAGTAGAAATAATATTCAAGAATCTGAATATGGCTTCCTCTTGAGATAGCTTGTATGATGGAAAAGCTTTAGAAGCCCACTACCACACATGTTGAGCAAAGGGACATTGGAAAAATACATGGACAAAGTCATCTTGTCCACCACATAGAGGGCAATTGGGATTAGGAATCCCCAGATATTCTAGACGTTTTCCAATAGGTAAACCATGGTGGAGAAGACACCAAAGGAATTGCTTAATTTTGGGGAGCGTCGGAAGTTTCCAAATAAGTTGGAAGAGAGGGATCCAAAATGTTTCTGACTCTTGTTTGTGCCAATACTTATTGCAACGTTGAATGACTTTAGATGGGTCATGCATGATATGAAAGGGGACAGAGGGCCGGTAGGGCAGGAGTTTAACCCCATTAAACCATTGAAGGCCATGAAAAAGGCTTTGCACTGTAACATCAAGATGCCAATGACCATGGAGAAAAGAGTAAATCTAAACTAGGCAATGGTTCATTGCAGCCGACTCCCCATACAAAGTGTTGAACTCAACCCTTGAAATCCAACGACTAGCCAGCCTAAGACAATTCAAGGAAATGACACCCTTTCGATACCACAAGGTAGCCACCTTAGCAGTTGTGATAGCAAGGGGAGCAGGCGACAGAGGTAACCACCACGGACACACTTTAGAGAGGATAGTAGGGTAGATTTTAATGTTAATCCAGTCAATGTGAGTGTGTAGAATTTGCCAGGCCCTCCAAATGCTTTTGAAAACATGAGATCCGGGAAGAATGATAGTGAGGGGGGAAAGGATCCAATTGACGAAATGGATGCCTTTCCAGAAGGGCTTTTTTTTAGGAAATGCTTGATGAAGCCTTAATTGGAGGAGCGTCCCTATAATATCTGAGGCATCTAAATGTTGGACCAACCACTTAGCAACTAGGGTAATTTTTTGCTTATAGGAGTTCAAAAGGCCTAAGCCACCCTTATTCTTGGGGAGAGTAACAATATTCCAAGCGACACGATGAAAGCCTTTCTGAGAATCCTTGGAGGACCACATAAAGTCACGGAATAACCGTTTTAGCTTCTAGTAGGCAGCTTGGGAGGGGGCCCAACACGAAGAGTAATACACGTGGGTGGATGCACATATGGACTTACAAACAAGGTATTTACCCGCAAGTGTGAGGGGTTTAGTTTTCCATTTGTCGAGTTTCTTTTGAATTCAATAAATAACTTGCTCCCAAAGGATAGATTTTGAACCTCTAAAACGGAATTCAATTCCCTGAATCTTAACGATGTCTTGAAAGGAATGCGTAGAAACATTGCTATGACTATTGTTGAAGCATATTTAGTCTTTAACGAATGAACTTGGTGCTAAAATAAGAAAATCTAGAGCTTTACTTATTTCTTATTAAGTCTATTAAGATCATTGGATCTAGTAAGCTATTAATTATCATTCTCTACTACCTAATATTTCTTTTTTTTTTCTTACTTAAGTATGAAATCAGATATAGTCTTTAATGATGGACTTGGTGCTAAAACAAAAAAATCTTGTGTTTTTATTTATTAAGTCTACTAACCTAATTTTTTCTTTTTTCTTACTTAAGTCCATTGAGAGTTTGAGACTTCTTGGATTTAGAATTTCTTTCACATATTTTTAAAAAATTTATAATCAAATAAAATTTTGTTAAAATATATATTTTTTAATTTATAATTCAATACTACATGGTAGAATTAACAACTCTTACAAGTAACCTTAACACCTCATTATTATACACAATGAATGAAAAAATTCCACATACACTATCAACATAGCAATGTTCTAAAAATCCAAATGGAAGAGAACAATTATAATAATATGTCTAATAATATCTAAATGGGTATATTTAATTATTTATGGGAAACCATGTTAAAGTGTGTGAGAAACCATGGTTTTATTAATGATAGCCTTCCATGACTTACGGAAACAGCTGGACTGCCAGGTGGATGTTATTGATTCGTTTGTCTTTGTATAAGCTCAAAAGGTTCCTTCATTGCAAATTCCGACCAAAATTCAGGTTAAGCATCTGACACACATCTGAAACAACGAAAGTAAGAATGAAGATAGTTTTTCTCGCAGTGAGACTCTTTCTTCGGAATTTTAAAACAGGAATCCTATCACCGAAGGCCGCCTGACGCGCTTTTTTTTCCCCCAAAAAAGCGGAGATCTTTTGACTAAAATATTGTTCGCGGATCTGGAGTGCAACTTTGGTGACAAGTTTGTTGGGTCCTGAAATTAAATGGTCGGTTCCTGAGGATTTGACAACGCATCTGAACTCATACTGGAACTTTCTCTGTTTTTTTATGTTGTTCTGGGTTATAAATACTCTCATACAACAACAAATTCGGTCATGTAATTTAATTGCATGGATCCTGTTCTTTGATCTTGGTCCGTTTTCAAATTCATTTTTCTTTGCAATTGCAATTGTTTCGAGTTCTTTCAAGCTTTTTCAGTCAAAAATGGCAGCGAAGAACACAGCTCTGTTGATGTCTGTGGTTGCAGTTATGATGATGATGAGAGCAGCAACTTTTGCACAGGATTTGGGGGATTTCGCCCCTGCTCCAAGCCCATCAATGGATACTGGATCTGCTCCAACAATATCTGCATTTCTGCCCACTGTTGCAGGGTTTCTCATTTTTTCCCTGCTATCTTTCATGGCGTGTCTCTTTCCCTAATGAAGGAGCAGGATATTCTTTTTGTTTTCTTGTTTTCTCATTTTATTTTGATCCTCTGTAAACTTAGGATCCATTCTTTTGCCTTACATTTATGAATGGTACTTGAACGTTTTGCTGCATTCTTCTGGTTTTTGAAGCGCTGGTTGTATTTGTTTGGCCTCTTTTGTGAGAGTTGTGATGCTTTTCTTGGGTTGCTCAGGAAATAAAACACCCTTGAGTTCTCGAAGATATTTTATTTTTGATGTATCTGATCGATATTTTCTGTAACACATCAATATAAATATTTCTTTATGAAATTTTGTATAGTCCGTTATTTTCTCTGCTATTTGCGAATCGCGCGAAATCTTTCATAAAGACATGGGTTCAAAAAATTTTATTTGATCACGCCATTAAAAGCCCGTTTTTGCTGCGATTCCTTACAAACAATTAAAACTAATGAGAATGGGAAACACAAAACGCATTTGTGGAGTCAACGTGATCACTGTTGTAGGCATGGCTGTGATTTGGAAAAAGAGGGACTTCTACTTTTAAAGCAAAACGATATTTATTTGGATGTTGATTTATTTGATTTGAACTTTCAATGTTGCAAAATAAAAATTACTTCTAAGTGAGATAAATTAGTGTACAATACAATGGTTACATATATTCCTCTGAACGGTTTCTTGTTTCTTTCTAAGTTGTATCTGGGATGGGGTTTGTTACCTTGTCCAAGAGCTGGAACAAGTTCGGTATAAGACTGAAAATCCTTCTAAAACTGAATTTTTATTTTCATGCAGCACACAAGTTTTAGAATTCCTAAAATTTTTGTAATTCCTTTTTGCGAAAATTTTTGTAATGACTCTCTTAATGATGAAATTTCTGAGTCCAGTAACGCTGATGGAACATTCTAACATTAATCATTCCGAAGTGTCCTCTCAATACACATTAAAATTTGCAACGTTGCAATAGCTTTATGGTTCACATTTCACATGTTGGAATTGCAGAGTTATTGGTTGGGATGCAATAATTATTAGCATTTTTTATTGGGTGTCTGCCTTTAAGTTTTCGATTTGAAATTTGGAAGTACAGAAATAATATCCATGGTAAATTAACGTTTTCCCTGTCTCTCATTCAACCTTATTTCCACCCTTGATATGTTCACCCTTGATATGTTTTCGCCATTCTTACTGGTATATTTAAAATGTGAAAAACTAGCCTCTATGTTTAAAAATTGGAGCAGGTGCCTTTTCTATTTTATTGTAACTGACAGTGATTGACCCAGGCCAGTGTAACGTAATTGATCTTGATTTTTTCTTTTTAATGAAAATCAAGCAAAAGAAAGTAATCTGCAAAAGAAATAGGTGAAACCTCAAACTATCCATTACATAAGCTTTAGTTTTGCTGTATGAAATCTAATATACCAATTGAATAATTTCACTATACTATTCTAGCTAATGGATGTCCGAATTTCATCCTCTATTTCATTTCCTGCCCACCTTTGAATAATTGTTTTGACTGAATTATTGAACAAAATCCAATGGTGCAATGTTGTCAGGCCGAAAAACCCACTTTATTCAAGCCATTTGACAATTCCAGGAGGGTGTTATAAGTTTTTTTCTTGATTCAATGAAAAACATTTGCTTTCTGTGCAATACATAGATTTTGAATTGTGTTATGTGGGGGCTGTTGTAAAATCAGGGAAAGGTGCAGCAAAGCATAAATAAATTAAAGAAAATATCATCTTATTGTTTTTTTTTAAAAAAAATATATCATCTTATTCTTTTAAAAAAAAACTCTCAAACCATTTCTAAACTTCATGTTGCTTGCACAATAAGCAAATTATTTCCAGATTTACTTCATCATTTTAAAATCATCTCATACCTTCAAAACTCCCTTGAGATATTTTCAAAGTCAACTTTAATAAACTTTTCCAATTATCAATAGAACTATCTTATTTTGGGACATCCCAAATGCCTTTTGGGTGCCATTTACCATTCCTCTTTGTTCAAAAACACTTTGCTACTAAAATTGAAATGCACATCTCTAAAATAGTTCATGTATAAGTTATTTTATAATAGTTCATGTATAAGTTATTTTATCTTACCTTTACATTTCAGTTGTCAAAAATTAAAATATCCTTAATATTTTTATTTTTTATTTTGGAAATAGAATCCTACCCTTTACATTTTAGTTGCCAAAAACTAAAATATCCTAAATATTTTGATTTTTTATTATGGAAATAGGTTACAAGGCCAAGACCTATATCACTAGGCTAACACCATCAATGGAGAGTCATGACATTTTTTAAAACTAAACAAAGTTCATCAGATTTTTTTTTTCTTTTTTAAATTATGTGAGAGAAAATATACCATAAAATTTAATTATTGAACTTGTACGTAGCACTTTAATTTTTCAGTGCAATTATTTGTACAAGAAGATTCTAATTGCAAATGTAGTACACCATGGCAAGAAATATTCAAAGCTGGTTTTGATTTTTTTTTCAAACACAAAAATCAATTATCAATAAATCGTCGTTGTCGTCATTATCCTAGCCTTGTCTCAAGAAAATGGGTCTTCTACATGAGTTCTTTTTTGCCAAATTACCATAAATCAATTCTAAACTTCTATTAATTTGAAAAAAGAAAAAGAATCTCTTCGCCAAACATTCTAAACTAGATTAGCTATACATTTATGATATATATATATATATGTATGTATTATTTGGATGATAGAATTTTTTATATTTTTCAAATTAAGAAATCTCAATTTGATTTACTAAGAATCAATTTTCCAAGGACAAAGTTCAAATCATTTATTTGCCATAATAAAGTTCAACAAAAAGCAAATTGTGACAAAGATAACTTTCCCTCTTGAAAAAACCAAGTGGTGTAGAATATTATAAGTGAATTTGAAAATGGGTGGAGCGGGAAATGCAGTGAGTGTGGGCATAACTAGAGGTGCAGGGGATGGTAAAGGCTCCATGGGGGTGGGCGTGACTATGGCCATAGGTGTAGATGGGCGCAGATGTAGGCGAAACATTGAATAGTGGGATGGATGTAGATATTTGGAGTTTGTTGGATGGCACTGGGATAGGGATGCTTGCTAGTAAGGGTTGGAGGTTGGGCATGGGTGGCATTGAGGCCTGCTCACGATAGGAGGGTAGTATGCTGCTTTGAATGCATGGATGCTCGAACAGGGGGTTGCCACAATGGAATGCAGCTTTATCGAAAAGTTTGTGTCCAGTGGGATCAAGCCCAAGCTGGATCTAATCAAAAAGTAGGCAAAGACCATGTGGAAAGCGGGGGATGTCAAGTCCGTTGCTTGTCAGGGGACCTACTGCTATTTATTTTCAGAACCATTGAGGACCACGATCGGGTTTTGGAGGAATGGTCATGGTTTTATGGGGTTCGGGGTCTTGCCCTAATGCCATAGAGACCAAGGGTGCATAAAGAAAAAGACCTTTTTTCTAGAGTGTCGATTTGGATTAGGGCATCGGGGATTCCCTAGGATATGTAGATGCCAGAATTTTTAGAGGCTTCGGCAGGTTTCTTTGGTGACTTCATCATCCTTGACCAATTCACTAGCTCAATGACGAGAATGGGGTTTGCCTACTTCTACATGTGGCACTCGCTCTCTCGATGCAAGATCTGGTTAAGGAAGTCACACTAGAGTTTCTGGATGAGGAGGAAACTATACGCATTGAGTATGAGAACCTTGAAAAACACACCTCTCTGCCAAAAGCTAGGAAGGGTTGCTCATTTTTTGGAAAGCTTGGGCACTATGCAGCCAACTGTAGGGTCTGACGTAAACCTGAAATGATGGCAAAACCAAAGGCTAAATCGACAATGGAGCTGGGGTGGTTTCAAATCCAGAAGGGTCATGCAGTTTTGGTACCCATGGTGCCAGTGGCTAAGGAGGGAGCTATGGCAGTGGAGGGGACTGTGGAAGCGGTGCACGATGAGCCTACTGGTGAGGTGTCACCTACACAGTCCCCTTACATACTGATGGGGCAAGCAGATGAGGGGGGCTTACCAAGCCCAAAGATTCCACCACTAGGAAGCTTAGGTGACGGCAGTTTGTGGGTCATCCAAACCATTGATGTTGAAAATTGTTGGGCTATAATTTGGATTTGCCGAGTCTAGGGGGAGACTTCGGCCTCATTGGGAGGGGGCAAGATAGGCTGTCCTAGTGTGCCTATGATCAAAGGCAAGCAAACATAGATGGAAATTGATTTGGGAATTCAAAAGACCCTATGGGAGGCCTTCAACAAAAAGTTGTCAAGTTGTCCATGAAGATTCTATCCTGGAATTGTAGGGAATACAGTACACCCTACAAAAGAAATACTCTAAAAGAGATTGTTTAATGAGAAGGATGTGACATTGTTTGCTTATAAGAAACAAAGATTTGGCAGTCAAAGTTTGGTTTACTATAATGGGATAGATGGATGTTGTTGTTGATGCCATGTAGGGGCAAAGCTAAGGGGCTTGCCATTCTATCCTAGGAACCATTGGTTTTGGTGGATGAGTCTACTTGGTGCCAAACTACACCTGACCTAGGCCAACATATGACTCACAAATGTGTATGGGGCATAGATCTAGGAGGTTTGTTTGCTGGAATTGCAACAGGTTGCATTAATGATGCCAAACAAGAAGTGATGCATCTTTATTGGAGACTTTAACTAGTGGCTCTACCCCTGGGAAAAGATGGGAGGAGATGGCACTATTCCTCTTGGCAGCCAAGAAGCATTGGTGTTTTTCTGAGAGAATCATATGGTCAACATGGTGGTGGAGGGTTGCAACTTCACCTAGAGCTACAGGCTGAAGGGAAAAGATCAAGTGCAGTCCCAAATTGATTGGGTATGGATTAGTATGAGGTTAGTGTTAAGTTCTGATATCCATGTGATAGGCAGGGAATGACAGGCCTCTGACCATTGTTTGCTGCTTTGCGACCTGCATGAAGAGTGCATTGTGGCCCCAAGCCTTTTTGGTTTGAGTGCACATGGCTCTCTAAGCCATGGTTGAGGTTGCTAGTGCAAAGCATTTGGCAGAATTATTCTTAAACAAAGGAACCTAGAGGCTTCCTTAAACAGGGTTTATGCATGCTTAAGATGCATATCAAGAATAGGGCCACAATAGACAAATACAGGTTTAGGTCTACTAGGATCAGCTAGCACAATGATTGGCTGAAGTACAACTGAAATAGTAGGAAGAGGATCTAGTGATGGAGGAAAGTTGCTATTGAGGGATTTGTAGGCTTTGGTGTTAGAGGAGAAAGTTTATTGACAACAACGATTTTGAATCATGTGGTTTCAAGAGAGGGACAAAAACATGCATTTCTTCTTTGCATCAGTAAAAGAACGTGGATGGGAGAAGAACAAACTGAAGCTGCTACATGGTGGGGAAGCCATTGTTGATGGGACAAAGATTGCTGAACTAGTAAAATGGTATTGGAGGGAGGTTTAGCACAGAAAAGAGATTGTTTTGGTGTTAGTGCCAATTCAATAGGTTATTAAGACCTCTAAAAATTGGACACTACTTCATCCCTTCACATGGCAAGGATTAGAAACAATGATGACCACAATGAAGCCTAATAAGGTGTCGGGGCTTAACAAGTGGCCCATTGAGTTCTTTTAGGAGTTTCTAGATCTTATTGGCAAGAATTTTTTAGACACCTTTAATTCCATGCTACGTTGATAGGTTGTGCACCGGGATATTAATTGTTCTGGTACCGAAGTTTGAAACACCATCTTTGTTGAAGCACTTTAGGCTAGTTGGGGTGTGTAATATTCTTTTGTGGATTTTTAGTAAAATGCTAGTGCACAAATTGGCGTCATTGATGCCTGGCTTGGTAAGGGAGAACTATGTGGGGTTTGTGAATGGTCATTTTTTGCAGGATTAGGTGATCTTGCTGCAAGAAATCCTCCATTCATACTGGGCTTTAGGATTTCTAGGGATGTGCGTAAAACTGAATATAAAGAAAGCTTATGATACTGTAAGTTGGGTAGCACTGGAGACAATCATGCTGAGAAAAGGCTTTAACCCTGCTTTTGTGAATCTCTGTCTTCAAATCTAGACTTCTGACAGGTATTCATTTGACGTTAGGGGAGAGGTTATGGGGTTTCGAGGCATTAGGGAGGGGGCTATGCCAAGGTGAACTGGATTCATTAATGCCTAACTGGAGGGGTATTAATGATGGATTCATTGTAGGGGTATTGTGAACTGGAGGATTTCTTGGGTGTGATGGTGGCTAGTGTACATTGTGTTGCTGAGCATTATGTAGAAAACACTATTATGTTCTATCATGCAGCTATGCCATAGGTAGTGGTTCTCCAAAAAGTGTTGGAACGGATGATAGTTGAAGTTGGGATTAGAGGTCAATAAAATGGAGTCTGCCCTACACCTGGTCAACGTTGAGGTGTAGGTGCAGAGCAAGATCTACCAAGGTTTGGGTATCTTGCCTGGAACAATGAAGGATTCTTATCTAGGGATGCCAGTATTTGATTGGCATAAGAAGCACACTTGGGCTATGGTGATACAAAAATTAGAATGGCTATGGTGATATAGAAATTAGAAAAGAAAACGGAACATTGGACATCCTGATTTTTGTCCTAAAAGGGTCAAATAATTCTTGCCTCCTCTATTCTGATGTTTGTGGAAAGATTTACGGCAGCATCAATGGCTTGTCCTTCATAGTAGTTTGGAATTTCTCATCCAAAGAGTCCCATAATTTGTCAACCTTTCCTAAAATATCAGAAATAGATTTTTGGATGGATAAGGTTTTCCTATTCATCACTTCATCAAGTGGTAGATTCTCCTCATCACAAAATTGGACCTCCCTTTTCCTAATGGAAGGTTCCCTATTTTATTCTTTTGCATTTTTCCTTTTTCACAACTCACCTTCTTCTTTTGCTACCTACTCTATTAGCCTTTGTATCTTATGAGCACTTAGTTCAAATAATCTCTCTAGGGCATAACCTCCAAGAGTTCTTCTAGTTTCTACTTTGAGCCCATATATGATGTGGCGAAGTTGTTTCCTCTGAGAATAACCATGGCTAGGGCATTGATGTAAGATAGAATAGTATTTGCCCATGGTAACATCCAAGGGTTCATATGTTTCCTATTTTGAACCTTGGATTTGCCTTCTCAGGTTGGACACTCTGGAGTACATCTAATATTTATCATTAAATAGCTCTAGCATTGTACTCCATTTGTAGATGGATTCTGGCTCCAAGGATCAGAACCAACTTTCAGCTTCCTTAATGAGTGTCCTAGGGAAGTGTTTGAGTTTTTTCCAATCCTTTTTAATATTTTTTAAGGCATAGGCATTGTGGAAAGCTTGTAAATGAATCTACAAATTATAATTATATCTCCCCTCAAATCTTAGGACATTGTTCATACCTAAGTGTTCAATCCAACTATCTTTCACATGCCTGGTTGGAATCTTAACTACCTCTACAATGTTAAGCATGCTTTGAGTTGCTAATAAAGGCTCATCATCATTAGTATTTTGTTGTCATTGATGATGTCCTATGTTACTCCTTTGATTACTGTGGGCATGGCGATTAGTATTATTACCTCGATGCTCACCTACATCATGGTTGTTTCTTTTGTGGCATCTCTCAAAATCAAAAGAAGAGGAAGAAAGAGATTCTAATGAAGAGGGTGAAGAGGGAGGAGGACTACCACCACCATGGTGTCTACCTACTCCCCTTTGGTTATCATGATCATGTTCATCAGTTTTCCTATCATTTTAATGCTTGTTTGATTTCTTGCCTTGATTTCCATCTTTCCTTGAACCTGAATTGTGGATTGTAGATTGATTTAGGGTTATGCCCTTGTCACCAATAACAAAGCGTAGAGAATCTTCATGCTAAGAGCCCTCAAAGGGAGGGTCCTCATTGTCATCTTGGTTCAGTATGAAAAAGGGATTAGTGAACCATTTCCACTTCACAGCCTCATGATGCTTCTTCTAATGTTGATCTTGCCTGTGTTGTGTTTCAGTGGGACTGTAGTCCCAATAGTCATAGTCTTGCATAACATAGTCTTCTTAAAGATCATGAATTCCTAACTTTTTAAGAGTTTGAAGCAGCATCATGGGCATAGATCAATCAAGGGGCATTACGATATTACTCTCCATATCACACCATCACAGTTGCTCATCTTGATGTAGGATGAAGGTGAAGTCCAAAACATACTAATCTAGATGAGTATATATTACTTTGCACTCTTGTGGGACCAGTAGTTTTATATCATTTTTCCTATGAGAAGAAATTTTGGAAAACAATTAAAATATCAATGTGCTTTTGCAGTTATATTATTTGAGAATGATATCGACCTTAGAGTTCATCCAACAATATTAATGATATCCACTACACCTAGATAGCACATGTTCAACAAATAGAGTCTCTGGCAATGATGTTAATGATAAGTAGTGAAGGGTACTCTACGCCCAACCATATGAATCACGAAGTGCTCACATGCAATCCAGTTGAATTCCACAAACTCTTTAGTTTTTGGTGCACTAGTCTTCTAGAAAGTAAACCTTGCCCTATAGGTCATTCATTGTTTTTCCAATTACACTTGTGAAGCATAATGGTATGGTTAAGTGAAATCATGACATATGATTTTTATCATTTTATGTTTTATGGTTTTGGTGTTTAAATAGAGAGATGAAGTAATTGAGTTAATTAATTTAATTTAACTAACTAACTAATCTCTAACTAGTCCTAACATAAGCATCCGGTTCCACTTTTCATACATGTCCTTAATCCATGTATCCACTGCTAGGTTACCAAGCACTACACTACTGAGTGTACCAAGAAATAACGTTGTTGGGATTACCAAGTGAATACGTGTTACACTCAAAGCAATCATACTTATGTATTTAATCTATCTAGCTTATCTTGCTTAATTACTTAATTAGCTTAATTACTAGGAAACATCAAATAAATAATTGAAAGCATTAAATGCAGGAATAAACATCTAAACTATCTAGAATGCTACAATGTTTATCAAGAAACTTGTCTTTATTGTTGTACACACTATCGTGCTCAAGTATAATAATGCTTGAATAAAGATTTGTACACACAATGACTTATGCTACAAGCACTCGGGAAAATATTCTAATTTTCAAATGAACAAACTGTAAGAGCTCTACTACTACTATGCTTTGAATGCCCATAAACATGGCTAGGAACTCATATTTATAGTTTTTGCTACAGTACTACATTGATGGGGCCCCATAGATGTAGCAAACGCTATGTCGATGTGGCCCCATTGATGAGGGCCTGTCAGAAAAACACTTTGACGCTCATCACATACCCAAAATATTTTCAAGAAAAAAATGTGCAAGACACATAGCCTCACATTGAAACTAACCCTAAACCCTAGAATCCAAGCAAGCAAATGAAATGAATGAAAATTCCAAAAAAAAGAAAGCAAAGCAAATAGTGCATGATTCCTTACTAAACATGTTATTGTCAAGGATAGACAAAGCAGAGTAAAGTAGACCATCATCAAGCACAACGGAGTATAATGTGATGGAGCAGAGAGCACTGGAGTGGCAGTGGTAGAGGGTAGGGGAAATGGCAAAGTGCAGTGATACTAGCGAAGAACATCAACAACAATAGATCACAACTGCAAAGTGGAGGGGCATAGCACAGTGAGCGAAAGAAGGGAGATGAATTTTTTATGGTAAAAATAGAATTTTATCTTTTACAGTGTTATGTCCTATTAACCCATGCATCACCTCATGGGTATGTCATGGAGCCATGACCATGGCCATGGGTGGATGTGAATCCATCCACGATGGCATGTATGCCATCATACATGTCCCATAGGTCATTCATTGCCTAATGGGAACAAGAATAACCTTTGCCCCTAAGGCCATCTAATGGTCATGGAATGGAATATGCATGAGTTGGCACATGAGGCATACATGGAAGTTAAGGCATAGTAGAGATAATTTCTCATGTTTTGTGATGGTCTTTCATGCATATGTGTTGGCTAAAGCATTTTCCCATAATAGTTCTCATGAAAAAATTCTTCTCGTGGCCTAAGCTTATAACAATAATTTATTTTGCATGACAAAGTCCAAACAAGACATAACCATAACTCTTGTGAAAAAAGTTCATTGTCTTAAGCTAGCATTATGACCATAATTAGTTTCTCTCAGCAAAAATTATTGTTGACTAATTATAGATAATTGAATCTTAGGTAAATATCAATATTAGAACTAATAACAATATAGGTAAGCTTAAATTGAAATAGAAAAATAGAATGGTCATTGATCCATGAAAAATCAAGAAAACCATTATTACAAATTTAAATAGGAAAAGCATTTAGATGAATGAGGATCTTACTTAAAATGAACTTGCAAAAAGTGCTGAACAAATAGAAAAAGATTAAGGTGGTAGGTGAACAAGGTTTTGTATTAAACCTAAATGCTAGCAAAATGGCAATAATTAAAAAGAAGCAGTATCTCAAAAATTATTCCAAAAACATATATGACCTTAAAGTATGGATTTACTAATATAGATGGTGGAATTGCAAATAAAGTTGTTTCATTTAATAGTATTAGTTTCTTTGATAACTCTGATATTTTTGGTTTTGTTAAAACTTAGGAAGATGTTGGTTTTGTAGATTTTGTAGTTCCTAGATTTATTTAACTTGTTGCAAAGAAACATAAGAGTAGGATAAAGAGGCAGACCTTTTGGTCACATTAGTATTAGTGAGGAAATCTATTGAAGATTGTGTGCTTTTATAAAAAATTAATAATCATAAACAATATATTTGGCTAAAAATCTTATGTGCTTTTCTTGCCATATACTATTTTTTGCCTCTATAGATGCTACATTATATGATTCTATAGAGCTCTCTTGTCATCATCCTCTTTAGTTCTTGAGTAGAGATATTGCAGTATTTTCAGAAAAAGGCTCAATATTTATTTGTGGAGATTTAATGCAAGGATAGGTTTAGAGCAAACAAAAAGTATTCAATGGGAACATAATGTTGGTAGTTTAGACATTGTTGAAAATCATAGCTAGGCATGGCATTTTGTAGATAATTAAAGCCCTATCTAAACTATGAAAAAAATCCAAAAAAGCAAACTTTTTAAAGACATTAATGCGACAAAGATCTAATACCTAGACTAAGCAATCCATCAATTATACAAATGAAGATATGAAAAAGAAGTAATTTCAAGCTTACATTATCTACTACATAGATGTTATGTGTTTTAAGAAAAAAAACAAAAAGATCAAATCTATTTGTGTGTAATTTTTCTAGTTATAAAATTTAATATTATTAGAATACAAGGGACAATTTTGATGATTTTAATAAAGGAAAACATATTATATGATTTTCTTTGAAGAGCTAGGATTTACTATTTTCTTTTTTTTTTTAAATTGTATTTTTCTATTTGTAAGGTTTGACAAATGTGGATGCTTAATATCCTACATTTCATAATTAATGAAAAGCCACCAAGGAGATGATTTATGAAGAATTGAAGTAGGATCTTTGAAATTATTGAAGTCCCAAAAATAATTAATAAAACTCCAATCTTTCAAATATATTTTATAAAAGAACCCAATTTAAAAAATGAGTATATTTCTACTAATCACTACCTCTAGGCTCACCCAACTTAATGCACTTACAAGATAGAAGCTTCCAAGGCTCTATACTAGTTAAGCACATACCTATCCCCTTAACACATAAAGCAATACCTTGCTTGTAACAAAGACAACATAACAAAAGTCCTTTTTAGAATGGCAACTCTTTCAAAAGAAATTTTAAACAATTTGATGAATAGAATTTATCATTACTAGGAGCCTAACATGAGACATAGCATACTTGAGTTGCTTGGATAATGTTTTTACAAATAATGAACTTTTCATTGAAAGCTAGAAACAAAGCCTAAAAAAATAAAGAGTTTTGTCCAATTATAATAAATTATGGGTGTATTTTTGAGAAATACTTATTTATTGTAATTTGCAATGAAATGAATTTACCTAACTTGAACCAATTAGTTTGCCTACCATACTGAGCAGAGTCTACTCACTTCAAATCTTTGTCAATTTTCTTTTTCATTTTATTTTTTCATTTTACTACCGATGATGACTTCCCTGAAGCCATTAGGCATACACAAAAAATGCAAAAACTAAGATAGATGTACAAGACAGCAGCCTTCCAAGTTGCATCTTTGCTGATTTTTTATTTTCATTGAATCAAGTTTCCATAGCCGTTAACCCTTTTTCTTGCTGTTTAATTTACATTAGAAAAACACCAAACTTTCTGTATTCGATACATAAAACATTTTCATGACAGAATATCATGTGCTCGGAAGCAGGGGATCCCGTGACTCAAGGAAGAAGAAGAAGAAAGATGAGATTCCAAGGAAAAACCGACCCTGAGAATGAATATACATTATTTTCAGTTTTTCCCAATTCAATTTCTCCCTGTGATGCTAACTGAAGCAAATCATGGCTAGACCAGGAAAAGAAAAATTAATTAGACTCTCCATCATCCTTGCCCACATTCTGATCCTGCTCACTGTTAAAGATTTCTGTCTCCAGGAATTCCATGAATTTGATCAGTTTCTCCTCCTCCACTACTGATTCTGCTTCTTCATCGTCACTTTCTAGCAGAGCAGCCACATCCTTGAGATCCCCAAATACATTTTCCCATTTTGTGTTGGGTTTTTTGAATTCTGCATACTCATTCAATTCTTGCACATCATCTTCTGATCTTGGTCTTTTCTTCACACATTTCCCATGATCTGGAAAAGATGTTACTGCAACTGTAACTGCCATTGTTTTTTTGTGGGTCTCTTGGCTACGATCCAAATATGAACAATTTTGCTGACAATTTCTGCAGACTGTACTAGATTTATACAGCATCAACGGCAAGGGAACTCTGAGATTTGCTTGAGATTCAAATCTGAATTGGATTCACATTGCAAGCAATAACAATAAATGTATCAGATCCTGGGAGAAGATAAGCATGCTACCCGGCAAACTACAGTTTCTACGCATTTGATTCTGCGCTGATTGCATAAGTATTTTTTCTGCCGTTTTGTCGGAATTTTGTTAGGAATCTGCTGCATATGATACAGGAAGGAACAGCCAAAACACATATTGGATTCTTATTCTATGCATTTGTTTGTTGTTGCCGGCATTTTTCATGGATAGATACTGTCATTCAGAAATCTGGCCACGATTGTGACAGAAAATTCGCAAGTTGCCGCGTCTATCCAAATCCAGACAGACCCACCATGATCAAGTTGTGTTCACTGCATTTCTGCGCTGGAATTCATAAACTATATCTTACAAGCTTATTAACAAACGAATCTGGATGAACATGAACGATCCTGGATTTGAGAGCAAGAAACTGAACGTATGAATGAAATTTAAAAAATAAAAAGCCTTCATGGTTGATTCTGTTACGCACAATAAAGGTTTCATGACATGGACCAAGGAAGAAATAGGTTATTATTTTATTTTTAAACATTAGCTTAATCAATGCTGGGTGCTACGCCAACCACAGTAGCTAAACTTTAGTACCATGTTTATTTAATTCGTGGTCAAAGTCGTTTGACAAGTGTGCAATAGGGAGGGACTCAAAGTCAATACCTGACTCAAAGTCAATACCTGAACACTATTGGTAAGATTTTTTATTTTAAAAGCTTTATGGGTTTGATATAGAGTGGTGTTGAGTTGTAATGTTGTATTAAATTTCTATAAAAGTTGTGTTAGCTATATGTTCTATTGTATATAATACAAGTTAAGATACTAACCCTAAGCATTTGCAAAAATATCAAACCTAAGCACTTGCAAAGGTACCATAAAATGCAATGTAAGATTTGAAGTATAAGCATTTAATAGAATGGAATTCCTCTTAGAAAGTACAAAGCAAAGTCATCTCTCTTAGAAAGTAGCAAACATAGCCATCTTCAACGTATAAAGAAAATAGAAAATAGGTAGGATTTTAAGAAAATAGGAAAATAGTAGCCAAACCAAAAAGAGGTAAGGTTTTGAAGAAAGCTAGGTTAAACAAAGGGAGAGACCCCATGGCACACAAAAGTAACAGCAAACAAAGTCATTTCCATCCACCTTCTCAAACAAGCATATGTCAGCATTAACACTCATGTAGCTTCCTCTTAACATACCATGCAAAAAAAAAGTAAAAAAAAAAAACCTAGTGTGGTTAGATATAGATATAGGAATGACTNGTAAAAAAAAAAAAACCTAGTGTGGTTAGATATAGATATAGGAATGACTTCCCTAATTGCTGCTTAGTTATTTAGTTATAGCGATAGTACAGTAGGCTCGATAGGGTAGGATACAACACTTATCAAACAAATCGAGAAACAATTAAGCTAGTTTCTCTATGCATTACACGAATACATAGTTGAAATAGAACTTTATAACTCAACATTGCCCACTAGAATTGAACCCATGATATGGAACTTTTAGATCAAGAGTCTTACTACTAGGCTAACACCTCATTAACCCAAAATAATGACTATAAGTATACCCTAAGATACATTAGAAGAGTTATAGAGGAATATAGAAATTAGAATTTGGAAATTTTTATTATATCTAGAAAATATTCTAGAAACCTTTTGTCTAACAAGGCAATAAGCGATCCACTTAAGCTATCTATCCTTGGTAGAAACATAGGAAAATAAGACTTGTAGGCAATCATCTAACAACTCAAGTGGGTAGCTCATTATCTAATATGGATTTGCACCTAAGAGATTACTACTTTTAATTGCATTTCATGCATCTTTATGTTTTATTTAAGTTCTAAGAAAGTATCATATTAGCTATATGTCTTAAAGGTTTTGTACTAGGCATATTTTTAATTATCATCTTACCTTTTTAAAAAAAGTCTTGGGCTTGACCATCCCACATTAGGAAAATAGATGGGGTCTTACAAAAATAGAAGGTGATGAGTGGTGGAGTAATCCAATACCCAACCATACAAGTCAGAGGTGTGCATGCATGACCAAATTGTAATCCATAGACAAGGCAATGTGAATATGCTAGCAATTAGTTAAAGCTCAAGATTCTTGTCTTCCCACGTGAGCTAGTGAAATCTATGGGTATGGTTTAACTCATGGTGAGGTATATGATAACTAATGTTGTGTAGGGCATCTTACTCCTAGTAAATGTGATAAAAGGATAATAATCTCTAAGTCTAAGAAACAGTAAACAAATCTATCCTATCCTAAGCAATGGATATTTGTTCCTAATTTTCTGTACAGGTCTTGGGCTTATGTAATCATTACTAGGATTACCAAATACTTCGCTACTAGGTGAACTAAGCAATAATACTATTGGTTTACCAAACGATCACACTTTACACTTGAAATCAATTGTGTCCATTCTGCATGCTAATCAACAACAAAAGTAAACTATATAAAACCATAAAACATTAACTAAGGAAATAGTAAATCATAATCTATATGAAAATGGTAAACATTATTCTAAGTAAAGCAATAAATTGGGAAAATGTTACAATAGTATGAAATAGCTTGATCTTTATTGTTAGTCACACTTGTCCCCAAGTACAAGATGCTCGAATAAAGACTCCGTACACTATATCACACTACACTGTGAGCATTCACACTTCTAAGCACTTAAGACTAACTCACAGAAACAAACTGAAAAAGTTTCAGTAAGGGTGGCTCCTCCATTGGTTGCTTTCCCTTGTCATTAGGCTTCTTAAATTTATATATGTTGAGCAATGCTTGAATTCTCTTTTCCTTCATTTTAGGATCATGCACCATCCATGCCTGTTGTGCAATGTGTGATGGAGCTAGTACATACCATAGACATGGCAATTGCGAAAACATCTGATTGGCTTTGATGTGTAATGCTGTAAAGTACCTTTTCTCTTTCTCAAATGCCCTAGCCTTGGCTCATAACTCATGATAGTTAGACAATCTTTAGGCTAGGTTCACTACAACATCTTTTTGTCCTTAATAGCCATCCTTAACTACTTCTAATTTAGCGTTTTTCACCTGAAATTTCTGTAGAGCATATTTTTGATCTACAAACTCTTTTTCATACAATGCATACATGGTTGCTACTTACTGTTCTAGTTTAGTTTTGGGCCTAATTGCTATTAACATGGCTAAGTTAGCATAGTGAAGGTTAGCTAGCCCCATGTATTCTTTCAAATCCTCTATTTGCATGTCTTTATTCTTAACTTCTGCCTGGTGGACATTGGCATAACTATCCAACATGGGTTGCCAATTTGGATTCTATGCTGATATGGAATTGATTCTAGCCTTTGCTATATGGATCTCCTTATCATTGATCTACTTATACATACCCACCTAGTCATGAAAGTGTTCCTTGAGCCATTCATATTTTGTTACCTCATTCTACCATGTGCTTATTTCAATAGTTGATTTCTAGCAAATAGCACGTATCTCCTCCATTGAGAAGGTTTTGTTTTTTGATGTGAGGTGGCTCATGTCTTGGTTTACCCTCACTAGTTGTTCTCTTAACTAGTGGATGCTTTCCTTCAGGATGTTCTTTTGTTTCTGCATAGTGGTTAACTACATATTATCTGCAGCGAGTTGCTTGTTCTCTTCTTGTGCTATGGTGAGTGCCTTAGCATCTGCATATATTTGGGCTTTAGCTACTGAGTCATTCCACACCACTTTCTCCTTCTTATTCTCCATTTACTTGTTTTGCTTAATCATGTAATTCATTTGTTCTATTTTGAATTACCCTAGCTGGTCAGGCATAATGAATTGAGTTGGATCTCTACATTCAACTCTCAAGGCTATGAGTTCTTTCTATAATTTGAGGATTTCATTCTCTACATGCTTTGCCCTAGTCTCTGCCATGACCAACTTATGCTTAGTTGCAATGAGTTTAGACTGTACTACAATGACATCACTTGGGATGTCAAAAAGAGTTTTCATTACTTACCCAATCTATAGCAGTTAGTATAATACATCTTCATTGTTTGTAGAATTCATTGAGGTTCCAACTAGCATTTGAGCATCCCTAGCTATAGTTAAATCTACAGATGGCACAACAAGTACATTAAAGGATTCCTTAATGTGATCTATGATCACTTCTACTACTCTTGTTGTGTCTTGGTGCTGCATAACCATAATTGTGGCTCCTTCTCCAATCTCAAGCACCACTTGGAACAATGCAGCATTCCTAAAGATCTATTGTGACCATTGGGCCTCTTCTTCTAGTTTCAATGAAATTTTTCCACTTACTGGATTTGTAGAAACTTTAGGCTAAATGGCACTATCAATAACTCTATAGAATTTGGTCTCCTCTCTTGTTCCCTAGCTAATAGTCTCTACGATCTATTGCAAATGACTCATGGATGGTCTATAGTCCTACAACAGTAGTGGTGGAACGTGTTGTTACTTGATGAACATGTCTATGCTGTCTACCACAACATCACGTACTCAACGTTAGGGTCCAGCTATGCAATGTCAAGGTATATACTCCAAGTCTATAAATACCGCACCTGGGCTCCAGTTTTTGCATAGTTTTGGAAGTTAGCTTTTAGCCATAGTAGTGAAGTTCTTGTAGTTTATTTTCCTCAAAGTTAAAATATTTTTTGAGTGCCCATAGAAGGAGTCTAAGTATGTACGATTCTTTGTTCGAACATTGATGTACCTAAGCGCAGTAGTGTGGTGGGAATAAAATAAAATCTTTTGACAATCCTTGCAGCACTAAGAATAGATTACTACTTCTTTTAATGCACTTTACTTTCATGCTTTCTATTTAAATGCATTTATATTAAGCAATTTATTTCCAGCTGATGGGATGCGATATCGCATCCGTCGCAATATCGCGTACGCAATATCATGTCTTCGCCTGCGATATCGTGTACGTGATATCGCGGTGTGCCGTCATATCTATAAATAAGAGGCGGCTCTCCCTTGTTTCCTAATCTAGGCCTAGACTGTAGCGAAACTCTGGTAGTTTTTCCACTCCAGAGATAGATTAATTTCCATGTGCCTGTAGTAGGAGTCCTAAAGTGAACGGATCTTTATTCAAGCAAACATTGTACCTGAACACAAGTTTGTGTACGACAATAA
The DNA here is from genome assembly GCA_015680685.1 of Gnetum montanum. NCBI lineage: Eukaryota > Viridiplantae > Streptophyta > Gnetopsida > Gnetales > Gnetaceae > Gnetum > Gnetum montanum. Next base: position 547,769 of record MNCI01002801.1, read on the forward strand.
AGACGAGCTTCTTGGATAAACCTTGCAGTGCATGAAATAGGCTAATTAGGATTTTATTTATTGTTATTTATTATCTGTTATTTAAATGCTTTATTAGTAATTAAATCTTTCTCAACCCTTCTCTCCTAGTTAAGTGCCTCAGTACGACTACTTCGAGCACCTGCGTTACG
>MNCI01002803.1:0-46251 GCA_015680685.1 Gnetum montanum
TGCCGCCTCTTATTTATAGATATGGTGGCGGGACGCGATAACGCGTACGCGATATCGCAAGAGAAGACGCGATATCGCGTATGCGATATTGCATGGGATGCGATATTGCGGCGGCCGTGATATCGCGTACGCGATATCGCGGCCTAGTGCAAGTCGCGTCTCATCAATTGGTTCCAACAACCACATGAAGAAAAGAACTTTCTTCAGAACCAATAGTCCAACCAAGCCCTTGCAATCACAAGTGGCTGATTCCTTAGATGCCTCAGTATCAATCAGAACTTCAGTGACTCTTTCAACTCAACCACCACACTCAACACATACAATCATGCTAACACATGTTGTCATCTATTGGATCAAAGTTGGTCATCTTCCCAGGAAATTCTTTGATCCTGGGAGTCCTCTGATATATTTACAAATCATTGGGAATGCGTCGTGCAAGGATCTTTTGGATTTAGGTTCCTATGTCAGCTTGATTTCTCAAAAAATGTACAAGGCCTAGAACCTACCTCCATTGAAAAAGAGCAACATCCATCTAGAGTTGGCCGACTAGTCCATCACTGTTCCATTAGGACTGGTTGAAGACATTGTTACCATTTTTTGTGGGTGGTCGTATCCAGCTAACTTCCTAGTGATTCAGGTGAATAACGGTAAGAGGGACATCCCAATCATAATGGGAAGAGCATGGCTAAGCACCATCGATGCATGCCTAGGAATCCACGATCTTTCCCTAGAAATATCAAAGGAAAATACATTCGGAAAGATCGAGAAGAAGAAAGTTCCGTGCATTGCATACAGTGACACAGGGTGTAATTGCGTGCAGAGGTCATGATTTGTGCAAAGTTTAACATTGCTTGCATGTAATTAGTGTGCATAAGTGATGAACATACAAAGATGCATGTATGCAACATCCACATGATAGGAAGGCACCCAGTGGCTAATAGCTAATTAAGAAAGTAGTTCAATCATATGCATGGAACCAACTGAGGGTTTGACTTGCGCTTACATCGATAGCATAGATGCATTAGAGCAAGTCCACCACAAACTTCTAAACCTTAACCTTGAAAATATCAACTAGGGGAAGTTGGGAATCCCTGAGAAATTTAAGCAGGAGGCCCTTGAGCTAAAACCATGCCCATCGGTATGGAATACACGTTCCTTAAAAATGGAAAATCAATAATTATCAACGCTAAGTTTGCTCATCAACAGAAAGAAGAACTATTGAAGGTAATCAATAGATGTTCAAAAGCCTTCGCTTGGTCATATCCCGAATTAACTGGAATAGATCCTAGGATATGCCAACATAGGATTTACACCGACCCCTCCATGAAGCCTCGAAGACAATCGTAGAGGCATTTGAACCCAAAGTTGAAGCAAGCAGTCAAGGAAGAAATCGAATAGCTTCTCAAGGCTGGGTTCATATACCCCATTACTGATAGTGAATGGGTTAGCCTGTTAGTTATTGTGCCTAAAAAGGGAGGCAAATGGAGGATGTGCATAGATTTTAGGCTACTGAATATGGAAACATTCAAAGATCACTTTCTGTTGCCATTGACCAAGTTTTAGACACCATCGTAGGGCATCACTATTGCAATTTTTTGGATGGATATAGTGGATATAATTAAATACAAATAGCCCTAGAAGACCAAGCTAAGACTACGTTCACCAGTCCTTGGGGAACATTTGCATACAAATAGATGTTGTTTGGCTTGTGTAATGCCCCTGCAACATTTCAATGACTAGTTCTAAGCATCTTCCAATAGCAGATAGGAAATGGTGTAGAAGTCTTTATGGATGATTTCTCCACCTATGGAGCAAACTTTGATCAAGCTTTGGATAGGTTAGAACAAGTGTTAAAAAGATGTGTAGAAACCAATTTGAGGCTCAACTAGCAGAAAAGCCATTTGATGATCCAAGAGGGCATAGTACTAGGGCACAAAATCTCACACACAGGGATAGAGGTAGACCTTGAGAAAATCAAAGTTATCCAAGGAATTACCCATCAACCAAAAACTATCAAAGATATTCGGTCATTCCTTGGACATATTGGCTACTATAGGAGATTTATTGAGAACTTTTCAAAGGTTACCAAACTATTAGTGGAATTAATGAAAAAGGACGTACCTTTCGAGTGGACCAAAGAATGCGAATTAGCTTTCCAAACTCTAAAATAGAAGCTAGTAGAAACACCCATTCTACAAGCTTCTGACTGGTCCAAACCATTCCATATCATGATTAACGTGTCCAACTATGCTTTAGGAGCCGTACTTACACAGTTAGATGACCAAAAGTTTCCTTATTACATCCATTGTGCAAGTAGAAGTATCGTTGGTGCACAACTTACCTACACTACCACAGAGAAAGAATTGATGGTTGTAGTGTTTGCACTAGAAAAGTTTAGACACTATGTATTGGGATATAAAGTATATATAAATACAGATCATAGTGCAATAAGGTTCCTCATGAATAAGCCAATGGTAAGCCCTTGTATCATACGATGGCTTGTAATCTTACAAGAGTTCGATCTTATGATGATCGATCGTAAATGCATCGAGAATGTAGTTGCTAATTGATGAGCCGTGATATCATGTATGGGATATTGCATCCTGCCTCATCTTTTATAAATAAGAGGTGGTGCCCTTTGTTCCCAATGGTAAGACTTAGACCATTATCCAAACTCTTGTAGTTTTATCATTCCAAAGTTAGAATAATTTTTGTGTGCTTGCAGTAGGAGTGATAGAGTGAACGGATCTTTATTCGAGCAAATTTGTACCTGAGCACACATTTGTGTATAATAATAAAGACAAAATTTATGATAAACCCTGTAGCATATAGACTAAGCTAATTAGTAATTAATTATTGTTGAATGTTTAATGCTTTCCTAGTTAATTAATTTCTCTCTCAACCCTTGACACTCTTAGTTAAGTACACTAAATACGACCGCTTCAAGCATGCGTGTAGCGCTTGGTAACCTAGTAACAATTAGCGTTTGGTAATCCTAGCAATGTTGCACTGGTTCAGGATGTGTACAACAAGTGGGAATAGATACTAGTGTTAGGAACCTTTAGAAACTAGTTAATGAATAGTTAATGTAAGTTAGCCACTTAGTTCTCTCTCCCTCTCCTTATTAGTAGAAGACATCAAAAAAGGTAAAAGCTATAAAAATCACATACCTCAAGCTTACTTAACCATACAATCGTGACAATACAAGTAAGTTTGGAAAGACAACGATTGATTAACCAAGAGTGTTCCATTAAGGCGGGTAAGCATAAGGCGGGTAAGCACTTAGTCCTTGGAGTTCAACCGGATTACGCGTGAAATGCTTGTATTCGTATGGTTACGTGTAGGGGTACCTCGCCACTCATCATTGGCATCATTTCTGGGGACTTAGTTGTTTGTTCACTGCATAGAACATAGGAAATCATTCATATCATTGGAATGCTAGAACAAACCATTAGGGTTAATCAAAGAAAGATAAGATAATGGTACATTGCACACCGAATAAGAAAGTATGTCTTCTTCTTCGCATAAGAGCATTTCACCGCCTAGGACTAACACAAGAGACAGTCGGCGGCATAATATACGTAACCAAGATCTGCCATTTCCTCAATAGTTTCAGGTGGTATATACTCATCACGATGAGTATGTACCTGATTTCACCTTTATTCTCCACTAAGATGAACAATTGCGTTGGAGAGACTTGGAGGGTAACATAGTGTTGCCTCCAGACCGATCAGTCCCCAACATGCTCCTTCGTGCTCTCACATGAATAGGCATGCCACTTTTATATGCAGAATACATTGCATGCAATCATGACACAAGGGACTATCATCCCACAGAAGTGCAACGTTAAAGGAACTTGCAACAGGAGAGATACCATATATCCTTGAAGGGTAAATGGTCCCATAACGCTTTGCACGTCTTAAGTGAAATTGAGGGTGGTGAACCTATTTCAACAGGTTCTCCACAAAATGATGTTTCCCCTCCTAACGATGGTTAGTAGGTGGTGTATCAGAACCTCCACTCCACTATTCACAACCCTGGTTTTGATACCCATGAACACGAAGTGTTCAACAAGGGAACACAAAAACACGATAAGGGCGAACATTTTGATCGTGATCACGATCAGGGCTGAGACCACTGAAGAGAAGGTAGAAAACATCATCATGACAATGGTTCTCCTTCTTCTCCACCTTCATCATCACCTTCACCCTCTCCTTGAGTGTCTAGACGCAGTCATAAGGAAACCAATTGTGAGGATAAAGGAAAGCATAGTGAAAAACATCGACGAGATAGTCGAGAACAAGGACAAGGGCACTCGAAGGAATCAAGGCATAGAAGAAGGGAGAGTAGGGAACCAGATAGACACCATAGATGCTACGAATGAGATGATCATGAAGAACCCCTACTTGCAACTAGAAGCATGCTAGATATAATGAAGGCTGTAAAAGTTCCAACAAGGCACCAAAAGGATAGTAGGATCAAGAGGTTAGACATGAAAAATATCCCACAATTTGAAGGGGGATACAACACTAATCCTCAAAATCATTTACAAGCATTCCATAATGCATGTGCCTTGCAAAACATAGAGAACGAATGGCAAAAAATGAAGTTGTTCCCAAGGACACTAGTGAAAGAAGTGGAAAGCTAGTACCAGTCCTTAGAATCGGAACCCATTCGGAGGTGGAGTACAATGTTAGAATTGTTCAATGATAAGTACCAAACATACTCCCGAGTGTCTAACCTGTGAAAGCAAATCCAAGGATGGAAGCAAGGAAATCATGAACCCTTGGATGCTACCATGGGCCACTATTACGCACTGTTACATCGTTGCCTTGGCCATGGTTATTTGTAGTGGGATCAACTACGCCATCTCGTAGATGGACTTAGGAATGAAACAAGGAGAACCCTTGGAACGTATGCCCAAGGAAGATTATCAGAGCTTAGGTCTCATCAAATTCATAGATTGCTAGAGCAAGTAGCCAAGGAAGAAGGTGAGCTATGGAAGAGAGAAAGTACAGAAGAATATAACTGAGATCCTTCCCTCTGAAAAAGGGGGGTGAGATTTTGTGAGGAAGAAGAGTCACCACTCGAATAGATGGTGAATAGGAAAAATTTTCCACTCCAAAAGTTAACAACAGAAGTATTGACAAAGGTAGACCAAATGTGGGACTTCTTGGATAGTAGGTTTGAAACTGTTCTCAAAATTGTAGAGGAGTCTAGGGAGTGAGGTAGTGACCGTGACAAAAAGAAAAAGAGAGATGTGGACAATGCACGTAATAAGGATAAGGGAAAAATGGCCATCACAGAAGAGGTTGTAGATTCAAACACAAACAATGAGGGTGGATGCGAGATATGCCAATATAACCATCCTAAGGGATGTTTCCCAGTGATCTCACATCTACAAGAGTCTGGGGGTGTATGCACTCAACCCACAACTTAACAAACAACAAGCACCCCAACGGTTACCTTATCCCCAAGGTAACCCAAGGCAATTCCACCAATCTTCAACATATTATCCAAGTGGAACTCCACCACAACCTGTTGAGCAACATCAATAGTGGCAATACCCACAGTCATGGGGGATGCCACCACAAAGGCAACAATACCCCTACCAGAAACTAGACCCATATGGCTACTACGTGCAGCATCCAATCTCTCCACGTGACTCTGTTGGTCATGTTACACCACAACATCACTACCAAGCTCGTGAGTATTATAAAACTCCTTCTCCTAGGGGAGATAACCCACAAACATACCATCCTTCAAATCCATCCGCAACTCTCACACCAATGGCTCCATTACCACCTGCTCCAGTAATGCAAGGGAAACTTCCTACTCAACCACAATAATGTAATGCTACGAGGGCTGTAAATCTTCAACCCGCTACTAGTTCTGATAATCATATGAAGAGAAGACCTTTCTTCAAAACCAACAGTCCAACCAAGCCCTCGCAACCACAAGCAGTTGAACATCTGAACGTCTCCCCATCAAATAAGGCTTCAGACCAAACGTCTCCCCTTCAAACCAAACACCGAACTCAATGCATACGGTTATGTTAACACATGTCGTTATTGACTGGATCAAGGTGGGTCACCTTCCCAAGAAATTCTCTGATCTTGGAAGCCCTCTAATCTATCTCCAAGTTGCTAGGAATGAGCCATGTAAAGCTCTTCTGGACTCAAGTTCTGGAGTGAATCTAATATCACAAGAGATGTACAAAGCCTGGAACCTGCCTCCATTAAGGAAGAGCAATATTTGCCTAAAGTTGGCCGACCAGTCCATCACTGTTCCCTTGGGACTGGTGGAGGATATCATTACCACTGTGTGTGGGTGGTTGTACCTAGCTGATTTACTAGTGATACAAGTGAATAATGATAAAGGGGACTTCCCAATAATAATGGGAAGGGCATGGCTAAGTACTGTAGATGCACATCTAGGAATCCACGATCTTTCCCTGGAAATATCTAAGGAGAACACTTTTGGAAAGATCAAGAAGAAGAAGGTTCCATGCATCACATACAATGATACAGGGTGCAATTGCGTGTAGAGATCATGGGTTGAGCAAAGTTTAGCATTGCCTGCATGCAACCGGTGTGCACAAGATCTTAACCTACAAAAGTGCCTATATGCAGCAGCCACACGACAAAGAGACACCTAGTGGCTGATAGTTGAACAAGAGAGTAACTTACTGACATGGATGGAACTAATTGAGGGAATAACTTGTGCTTACATTGAAAGCATAGATGCACTAAAGCAAGTTTGTCATCAACTTCCAACCTTAACCTGGAAAACATCAACTGGGAAAAGTTGGAAATTCCTAAAAAAAGTTAGACAAAAATCTTAATAAGAGATTATTAGTCTATGTGCAACAGACAAAAACTTTCCATGAATTTAGAATGGTCAATGCACATAGTACCTCTAAGAAAGGATGATCCTACTCACTATTTTGGATCTCCTCCTTCCAACTCAGTCATGGGGGAGACGACCACCTCTACTAACCAATTGAGGCCCTCAATTCCTTTTTCTTTTTAAGTTTTTGTTTTACAAATTTCTTTAACTTTTCTTGTTTTTTTTTGCAACATCGTTTATACTTTTTGATTTCTTTGTGCGGTTGTTTATTTTGTTAGGTTTTTCACCTAATAAGTGCTCCTAATGGTGGTATGAACTGTATTCTATTGATTATTAATGTTTGATTTTTACCTTTGAGTTATAATGTTGATACTAAGGTATGGTTCTTTTGATATAATAGGCAATGAGTCCACGTCATTCATGCATTCATGAAAATTCTATGGTCTCTCTGGGCTTGGAATTGTATGGTCCCTTTCTTAATAATAAAACTATTAACGAATTGGTGATTGGGCATTTCTCAAACTGAGGAAGGACTCAAGGACCGAAAAGGATGTGACTTCAAGGGGATTTGATGCATTTGTGCTGGCCATTCTCTTGGGTGCTTGGATGTTTTCTTCTTGAGTTTTCCTTACCATTCTAACATTGCTCCATTATCAGGAAGTTGAGCTAATAAGAATAATAAGTCTTTGCATGGTGTGGTTCTCACGCAAAAAAAAATAAAATAAAATAGTGAGAATTCAAAGCACACCCCTTAGACAAAATAATCATTTGGGCTACAAGCACTGGTTATGGAACTAAACAAACATGTTCCCTCTAACTAAGGCCCTTTCTCTCTTCCTACTTTTCCCTTTCTTGTCTCCTCGGAATGGTCGTGACTCTTTGGCGGAAGCATTCTTGTTACTTCAAGTGGATGGATTGGCCAAGTGTATTAATGCGAAGTCACTAGATGTGGATTGTTTGAGGCTGGATTTGGGATGAGATCTACTCAGTCACATTAACCATAAATACACAAGGGATTGTACACCACCTTGTTCTTGGGACTCCATTCCATTCTCTTCTTTTCATCATTCTTTCTCCATTCTCCACCTCATTGTCGATTGTATCAGTAGTCTATATTTTAGTTGATACATTGTTTTCTCTTTGGTTAAATTCTTGTGGTTAAGACTTTAACTCTTGCTTCCAAATGACATTTCTAGAGCCTATGGACTCTTTGAATGTGGGTTTGTCAAGGCATCAAAGACATGAGCCTGCTTTGGGGAGGACCCACCGGCATTCCTATTTGGTGCATCAGTTAACTTCTTCCCCTTAAACATTTTCGCAATCAACATTTGTTTTGTTCATTACCATCTCTAACATTCATTTTATCGGCGTTGTCGTTGTTTCTTTTTCTCCATCTTTCTTATTCTTTATCTTTTTCCATTTTATTGCTACCAGAGGATCTCTCTTAGTCATGGGGGCCTTGGTCCAAATTTTTCAATTCTTCCTAACCCCTACACCTTGGGTAGTCAACAGTGTTATATCTCTAGAATCCATATCGGCCATATCACAACTTAGCTAATGGACTTTACACCAAAGCAAGGTATCAACTGTATTGTGATTTACTTATCCTTGCTCATATGTGACTATGTTGTGTGTGCAAATGGTAATCATACAACAATGGACTGGACCTAGAGGAAACACTTAGGATGGACTGGTGCTAGAACAGTCGTGCAAGGAACAAGATTGATGGTGCACTCATGGATGGACAATGGAAGGCACAATTTTGGCATCCCCAGCAACAAATCTTCTCCTTTTTTTTCTCTCTCTCTTCTCTCTCAACTGTCAAATAAGGCCAGATGTCAAATGTGTATAGTGTTCATGCTTGTGGTCATGAACACTAATGTTGCCATGTATTGTAATGTTGATCCGTTCACATGTCACCCCATTCACCATCAATGTCATTCAAGTCAATAATCTCATACCTTCCCAATATTTTGTAAGGAACTTGAGGATGAGTTTTCATTCAGTCATGGGGGTATGATGAGCCACGATATCACATACGCGATATCACATCCTGCTTCATCTTCTATAAATAAGAGGCGACGCCCTTTGTTCCCAGTAGTAAGACTTAGGCCATTAGCCAAACTCTCGCAGTTTTATCATTCCAAAGTTAGAATAATTTCTGTGTGCCCGCAGTAGGAGTCATAGAGTGAACGGATCTTTATTCGAGAAAATTTATACCTGAGCACACATTTTTGTACGACAATAAAGATGAACTTTATGATAAACCTTGCAGCATATAGACTAAGCTAATTAGTAATTAATTATTGTTGAATGTTTAATGCTTTCCTAGTTAATTAATTTCTTTCTCAACCCTTGACACTCTTAATTAAGTACATTCGGTACGACCACTTTGAGCATGCGTGTAGCGCTTGGTAACCTAGTAACGATTAGCATTTGGTAATCCCAGCAGCGTTGCACTGGTTCAGGATGTGTACGACAAGTGAGAACGGATACTGGTGTTAGGAACCTTTAAAACTAGTTAATAAATAGTTAATGTAAGTTAGCCACTTAGTTCTCTCTCCCTCTCCTTATTAGCCGAAGACATCAAAAAAGGTAAAAGCTATAAAAAACACATACCTCAAGCTTACTTAACCATACAACCGTGCCAATACAAGTAAGTTTGGGAAGACAACGATTGATTAACCAAGAGTGTTCCATTAAGGCACGTAAGCACTTAGTCCTTGGAGTTTGACCAGATCGCGTGTGAAACGCTCGTATTGATATGGTTGAGTGTAGGGGTACCTCACCACTCATCACTAAGCATATATCTTGGTTACGATGGGACAACAAAGAGGACGAGTATCTAATTTTTGATTATTTTCCTGATGAATTCCTCTTTGCTGGTATAGTGAATAATCAATCACCCACGAATGCAAACTGGTACAGTAGCATTCTTACCTATCTCCTCACCCAAAAAACACCACAAGAGTTAAACCTTAAGAAGAAATAATAGTTTCTTCACCGAGCCAAGTACTTTATGGAGATCAATGAGAAACTTTACAAAGTGTGTCCCGATGGCTTGGTTCGATGGTGTGTTCCCAATATAGATCAACTGTGAGTTCTCCAAGACACTCATGTGGGTCCTTGTGGGGGTCATTACGTTGGGAGATGAACAACCATCAAGATATTGCTTGCAGGATATTATTGGCCTACATTATTTCAAGACGCCCATCGTTTTGTCCAATCTTGTGAGTGCTGTCAACGTGATGGGAGAATGACTGCTAGAATGGAGGGTCAACAACAATGGATTCAACCATTAGAACCCTTCGACATCTGGGGAATTGATTTTATGGGGCCAATTACACCAATGTCCAATGGAAAAGACTATATCATTGTTGTTGTTGATTACCTAACTAAATGGGCAGAAGTAGCTGCTGTTAAGGATTGTACATCATCTACAGCTACACAATTTGTTCAACAACAAATCATAAATAGGTTTGGTGTGACTCGTCCACTTATTTCAGATAATGGTACCCACTTCATAGGTGCAACCTTTTAGAAATTAATGCAACACTTAGGGGTTGAGCATAAATTGACTACAGCATACCACCCCCAAGCGAATGGTCAAGCAGAGGTCACCAACAGGGAGATGACGAAGATATTGACAAGAACCATTAGAAAGTTTAGGTGAGACTAGAGCACTAAACTGAACGATGCTCTTTGGGCATACCTCTCCACATGGAAACTCCCTATAGGCTACTCTCCCTATGAGTTAGTGTATGGTAAATTACCAACGCTTCCCATTCAAACTGAGCTCCATACACTATCCATGGCATGTGACCTCAACCTTGACCTTAATTTAGCATAGAAACAATGGTTAGTAATCCTTAACTATTAGATGAAAACTGACTAGTGGCCCTGTCATCTAACAAGTTGCACGAGTCATTCAATAAACAACATCATAACCTAAGGATTAGGAAATTTAAATATCAATTTGGAGATAAGGTTCTCTACTAGAATCCCACACATGTGCCACAACGTACTAAGTTTCAAACACTGTGGGAAGGACCTTATATTATCTATGAAACTTTTCCTTCAGGGGCCATGACAAATATACAAACCTGAGAGCCCAAACAAGAAATTGTTGGTCAACGTACAATAAACCAAACCTTTCCATGAGCTTAGGACAACCAGTACACATGCTACCTTTGTTGATGGACGACCTTGCTCACTATGCTAACCGTTTTAGGCCCTCAGTTCTTTTTGAATTTTTGTTTTACACATTTTTTCAACTTTTTCTTATTTTTTTTATACCATCGTTCATGTTTTTACTGTTTCTTTGTTTGCTTGATTTACTTTTATTCATCATCTAATAAGTGCTCATGATGGTGGATTGAATTATATCATATTGATTACTAATGTTTCGTTTTTACCGATGCTGATATTAAGGTATGGTTCTTTTGGTAAAATAGGCAATGAGTCCATGCCATCCACTCATCCATACAACTCTATGATCTCCTTTGGCTTGGAACTATACAATCCATTTTTTCTAAGTAAATTTATTAATGAATTGGTGGCTAGGTACTTTTCAAACCAAGGAAAGACTCAAAGGATGAAAAGGGTGTGACTTCAAGGGGATTTGATGCATTTGTGCTTACCATTCTCTTGGGGTGCTTGGATGCTTGTTTCTTGGATTTTGCGCCATTCTGACATTGTTCAAAAATCAGGAAGCCTAGTGAATAAAAATAAGTCTTTGCATGATGTGGTTCTCATGCAAAAAGAAAAAAGGAGAAAAGTGAGAATTCAAAGCACACCCCTTAGACATAATAAAACAATATGGGCTACAAGCACTAGTTATGAAACTAGAAAGACATGTTACCCATGCTTGAAGGTTTCCTCTAACTAAGGCCTTTTCTCACTTCCTACTTCTCCATCTCGCTCTCCTCAGGATGGTGATCACTTTTTGTGAAAACATTCTTGTTACTTTAAGAGGGTGGATTGGCCAGGTGTATTGATGCGAGGTCACTGAATGTGGTTGGTTTGAGTTTGGATTTGGAATCAAGTTTTACTTAGTCATCTTAACCATGAAATACGCAAGGGGATTTACACAACCTTGTTCTTGGGATTTCATTTTATTCTCTCCTCTTCATCTTTCTTCCCATTTTCCACCTCATTGCCGATTTTATCATTAGTCCATTCTGGGTTGATGCATTGTTTTTCTTTGGTGAATTCTTGTGGGTAAGTTTTTAACTCTTGCTTCCAAATGACATTTCTAGAGCCTACGGACTCTTTGGTTTGTGGGTTTGTCAGGGCATAAAAGGCATAAGCCTGCTTTGGGGAGGACCCATTGGCATTCATTTTTGGTGCAATTGTTAAGTTCTTTTCCTTAAACATTTCCTGTAATCAATCATTTCTTGTTTCATCCCCATCCATGACATCCATTTTATTGGCATTGTCGTTGATATTTTTCATCTTTCTTATTCCTCATGTTTTTTCATCTTATAGCTACCAGAGGTTTGCTCTTAGTCATGGGGGCCCTGGCATAAATTTTTCAATTTTTTCCATTTTACTAATTGCCTAATCCCTACACCTTAGGTAGTTGCCAGTGATAACTCTCCAAACCAATTTCTACCATAACCACAACTCAGCCAATGCGCTTAATATTGAGGCAAGATATCAACTGCATTATGATTTATCTATCCTTGCTCATTTGTGATTGTGTTGTGTGTGCAGATGGTGATTATACAAACAATGGACTAGGCTTGGAGGAAGCACTTAGGATGGATCAGAACTAGAGCATTTACAAAAGGAGCAAGTTTGGTGGCATGGCTATGGATAAACAATAGAAGGCGCAATCTCGGCATTGACGACAACACGCTTCATCTTCTTTCTCTCTTTTTCTCTTGAAACTGCCAAATAAAGGCTTGGATGTCATTTATGTATGAGTGTTCACCACAATGGTCATGAACACTAAGGCTGTAATATGCTAATTGATCTATTCACTAGGCATGTTGAGTCTGTCATCCTATTCTACTGTTAGTTGTCAGTTAGTCAATAATCTTATACCTTCCCAATATTTTGTAAAGAATTTGTTTCTTTTCTTCTATACTTGAGGATGATTTTTCATTCAGTCATGGGGGTATGAAGAGAGCGGTTACTCTAGCAATTATTCTAATTATTAGAGCAGTTACTCTAGCGGTTACTCTAGCAATTACTCTAATTATTAGAGTAGTTGCTCCCAAGCTTATAAATACAGTGCCCAGGCGCACAATTGGAAAGAAGTCTTTTAGTAGTCAAGTAACAAAACTCTTGTAGTCTGTTTGAAAGTTAGAGTATTTTCCAAGTGCTCGCAACAGGAGGTCTAAGTGTGGATGGATTTTTATTCGAGCATTGTGTACCTAAGCACACCTTGTGTACAACAATAAAGACAAGCTCTTAGATTCATCCTTGCAACACTTGAAGATTTGTTTTCTTATGCATTTATTTTATTTTATTTTATTTTATGCACTTTATATTTATGTTATTAGTGTAGCAATTCATTTTGATCAATTAAGCAAATCGTTAAAATACACAAGCACGACCACTTCGAGCATGCATATAATGCTTGGTAATCCAGTAACAATTAGTGTTTGGTAATCCTAGTAGTGTTGCACTGGTTCAGGATGTGTACAAGAAGTGGGAACGGATGCTAGTGTTAGGATTAGTTAGAACTTAGTTAATGAATAGTTAAGTTAAATTAGTCACCTAGTTATCTCTCTCTTTCCCTATTAGCATAGGACATAAAAACATAAAAGCTATAAAAATTATATGCCTCAAGCTTACTTAACCATACAATCGTGACATACCGGTAAGCTTGGGAAGACAATGATCAACCAACCCATCCTTGTTCCATAAGGGTGCATAAGTACTTAGTCCTTGGAATTCGACCGGATCGTGCGTGAAACACTCATATTCATATGGTTGAGCATAGGGGTACCTCGCCGCTCATCAATTTTACATTCCAATGTAGAGAAGTCATAAATCAAGCATCCTTCATTCATTGCAAGAGTTATAACTTACCTTACCTTACCCAATACGCCATGTTCCACTTTATTGTCATCGCTACTTTAAATCTCATGATGGTATAAAAATTAAATAAATAAAAAATAATAACAGTAATGTGGAATGGTTAAAATAGTATCACTTTTTACAAAGATAATAAGCAAATATAATTAAGTATGAATTTTTGTTACAAGTTTTCCTTGAATTCTATCAAGGCATTATGTTGATTATATGCATAAATATGTGTTACAAATAAAAACTTCCAGAAATTTGTTTCAGGTCAAAATTGGTGGAGCAAAAATAGAATATTAAAATGAAAATTGGTAAATTTTCAAATTAACAATAAAGGGGAAGTGAGTTGCATTTTCAACATGTAATTGTATTTAATAATAAGTTTCATGGTATTTAAATATAACAAAGTTAAGGTAAAGTAACTCTTGAAGCAATTATTTAACATCCAATTAAAAAAATTAAATGTAAACATTTAGTTTAAAATGATACATTAAAATTAAATGTAAACATTTAATATAAAGTGACACATAAGATAAATCTCTAATGGAAATCGGGGCCATTAAATATAAATGATCTTTTTAAATATTAAAGTAGTGTTTTACTATAAAATTTTATAGGACAACCGTCATAGTTGTTATCTTATATGGTACTAAATGATGGGAAGTACAAAAGAGGCAAGAACAACAAATCAATGTGTCAAAAAAATGTGAACACTTATATAGATGTTAAATGTTATTGGAAGAGATTTCACAATACAAACAATCAAGGATGACTTAGAGTGGCTTCTCCTTTAGAAAAGTTATAAGATTGACATTTTAAATGATTCAGGCAAAGAAGATAAGATGAGCCTAAGGTTACTACATTACTGCACCAAGAAAGCCACTAAAAGGAAGATAAAAAAAAATACAAGATAAAAATCATTGAAGATGATACCTAGAAATTGTAAATAGACAAAGTTTTATGTCTTCATATAGGTGAATTGCGATGGTTTTGCTAGTTAATTAATCCTTGTAATTAATATTTAAATTTCATTTTTAAATTCTATAATTTTTATGCAAGATACGATACATCATCATATTGAACTTCTACATGCATAGAACTCAAACATTCCTCCCTCTAAGAATGTTGCTTTTCACTTCATCTTCACTATCACTTACCGTGTAATTTCAAGTCAATAATCTTAGTTTCCTTGAAAATACTTTACCATTCATACTCCAATAGGCTTTACCATTCATACCCCATAGGCTCATAACGTTGAGCCAATTTCAAACTAAGTTCACAAGCAACCTTTCTATTAAAAATCTCAACCTGCAGAAACAAAAATGTTCCACACTTTCCTAGACTGGTAGCCACATGCAACAATCAGCATCGCCACATTTTTTTTAAGAAAAAAAAAAAAAATCTGTAGCATTGAGCCATTGACGTATAAACTAAGAATGCCGTGTTTACACCGTTTATGTCATTGCCAATGTAATCTGGCATTGTACTGAACATGGCATTTTACTAAACTTTTCTGTTTGAAAAGATTTAAAAGTGGCAGGCATTTTCAGCGGGCCCTGACGCATGGCTTTCACCATATCTGCCAAACTCTTCTCCGTATATTTTTTTATTATTACTCTTTACCATTTAAAGAATTAAAGGTAACAGTTATTTTCGGTGGACCTTGACTTGAGACCTAAAAAGAATTTATTTTGCTAATAAAAAAGTATTTTAAGATCATCATTTAAAGTCATCGTAATGTGCTAGTCACAAACGGTATTTCAGGGTCATCATCACGTTAACGTGTTTACTTCCTAAATCATTAAAAAAATAGATTAGATGTCATAAAGCTTAAACTTTACCTCATCCACATACGCTTACGCTCCTAGGATCTGATTACCTAGTGTGAGCCACCATGTTGGTCACAAACGGTATTTTATTTAACTTTGCCGAGTCTGATCCACTTTCAAGACTTTGACAAATTTAGTGGGCTTCATACAATTTGTTATGCATTGGTGGTGGTAGTCACCGATGGCATTTTATTAACTTTTTACCGTCTAAAATATTGATGGAGGTCATTTTCAACGGACCCTCCATTTCAAAGAATTCAATTTCTGCGAACCAACCTCTTAAGTCTTTAACTTTAACGTATCGATTTTGCTGCACTGATTTTGTGAAAGAGTTTCATAGAAAACTAGCGATGGCAGCGACATTAGCGAATCACAGCAGGGCCTATGGAGTGGTAATGGTAATGACAATATTGCTTTCTGATCACGTTAACGAAAACTTTGACATCCACTACAGCATCATCCCGGTTTTTCCGTATTCTTGTCTCAAGCCATTGCTGGACGAAAACAAATGGGGGCCATTCTTAGACTGCTTTAGAAAAGTCTAAAAAAGACTTTGACAAAGCTACCTGCACCATATGATTTCTTTTCATGAAGCTTCCTACACTATACGATTTATTTTCCCAGTCGCCCATGGTGTTAAGTCATTTCCAGGAAATTTCTCCAACCAAGTTGTCCAAGTAGACCCTGTATTTCGAAGTCATGGAATTTATTCCCACCAAGTTTTTCAATTAAATATCAAGGTGTAAAGCATCACGGCATTTTGAGCAGACCCTTGTAGAATTTTCTTCAATCAAATTGTTCCATCATTTTCAGGATACAGTACATTTCAAAGTACGAATTTTCCCCTTCCAAACGTTCCCTGCATTTTTGGCAACGTCATAGAATTTTCTCCAAGTTTTCAAAGCCCATTTCAAAGTCTCATCATAGATGAACATGTAATTTTGCGTTCAAAAGAAAGTACTTATGAATTTCTTCAATTGCAATTAATATGTCATTAAGAAATTACTTATTCCACGATAGAAGCAACTTCCTTGTATTGTATCTTGGGCTACATATACTTCTTCAGAATCAACCTAAGTTAAAGGTAGTTTAGCTTCTTGTCATCCAAACCTTTTAGCCTAATTTTCTCTGAGACATCACTTTCACATCAAAGTTAGATTGCTAAACCCGAATTAAAAAATGATCCACAAGTGACCATGAAAAATGATCTTTGAACATTGCCATATTTAACAACCTGAAATCTATGCAGACTCTTCATTTCCCCTCTTTCTTTAGCACAATAACAAGTGGGCTTATTCAATTGTTGTCTACCACGCGATAAATGAATCCAGCTTTGAGAAGGTTTTTAACTTCTTAACTGACTTCAGCTTTGGATTCAATCTTCTTTGTGGTTGTCTTTTGGGCTTGTAGATGCAATGTTGGCATATGCATGGCTCTATTCCTGTCAATTCATCATATAACCAGAGAAAGGTTATTCACCATTTGTTGACTACCTTTAGCAGGTTTTTTTTTAAAATTCTTTTGTAAGATGAGCATTGATTATTACTAGTTTACCATTATTTAAGAATACATATTCTAAAAATTTTGGTAATGTTTTTAGTTCTAAAGCCCCTGGTCAAAACATTTTTGGACTTCAACTCTTCTCAACCTACTTCTAAATCTTCTTTATTTTTTGCTTCATAGAGATGGCTCTAGATTTGCCTCATCTCATCCATCTTGTCTGATGAATCATCTATTGGCTGGAATATCTGACAAAAAGTCATCCTTTTGGTCAACCCGATATCTTGGCTCCGATATCTTAGCCCCGATATGTTTGTGATCGTTGTCTTCCCACTTTGAGCTAGTGAAGTTTAAGTGTATGGTTTAGCTCTTAGTGAGGTGTGTGATTAATTGATGTTGTTAGGCTCTTAGGTGCTCCTAAAGTAAACATGATTGAATAAATTCTTAGGTCTAGTTAACTAAGAAAACATAAATCTAATTTAGCTTAGTGTGATGGATATTTGGTCCTAGTCTACCATACATGCCTTGAACTCATGTAGTCATCATTCGGATTATCACGTGGTATTACTACTGAGCGAATCAAGTAGTGGAAGCAATGCCACTACTGGGTTACCATATAACTACACTTAGTGCTCGAAACCAACTGTATCCATTCTGCTTGCTAATGACATGTAAAATAAAGTGCTTGGAATGTAAATGACTTGCTTTTGTCATTATTCTTGTTTTGTCAATTTAAAGTCTACATTACAAAGTGCCTTCCATATTATAAAAAATTCTCTTTTTAATCCAAACATAAAGGCATATTTGCAGGTGAATTACCTTCATCTTATTTTTATGTAGTAGATTTACTATCATTTTCTAAGGTTATGTTTATAAAATTTTTATCTAAAATTTAAGTTTCAGTTCTATGCTATTGAGCATTGGTTGCTCATTAGATGGTTATGTCATACGACATTGTACATAAAGGTGCTAAGTTTAAAACTCAATATTGATACGCTTTTAAAACTAATATGTTGCCAACATAGGAATATGTTACTTGATGTTACCTATTACTAAAAAATATTGTTAGTCTTTTATATTTTTTGTTGGTCTTGTAATCAATGCAATTTATGCCTTTCATTGTCACCACTATAATTATCCTATCAATTTAGAATGTTAGAATGTTAAACATTTCACTAGCTAAAAGAAAGTCATAGTCTTTGTCATCTTTATTGTTATCTTGTAACATAGGGCCAATTATTCAACATAGAAAAGTTAGAATTTGAAAATTCTTTGCGGTAATTGCCTTATACCCTACGCTCCATTCAACTTCATTTTTAATGCATATATCACATTAGATTGAATGTTCTCATTATCATTTTCCTTGTTATCTTATTCATATATAAAGTCGGTCATTCAACATACTAAAAGATAAGAAATAGAAAGCCCTTTACTTCAATTGCCGTGTCCCATGCAACATGTTCATATTCATCATTATTACCATGGTTGTACATTTCATCAACTTAGGAATAGTCAAGTCTTCCGACCTATCATCATTTCAAATGAATGGCACTTGTTTATAATAATTTTGGCACAGTTAATTACTTTTCCAAACCTTAACAAGAGTTTTTACCATACAGATAGACAAACAGGGCGCGAAAGATATCATATTCACCTGAAAATTCGATTGCTAAAGTCTAAATCGTGACAAAAACGGTGCTAAATTTTTGTTGCAGTTATCTCTACGTGCACGTCGTGGCAGTGGATGACTTTGACCAAGACTTTGTCCAATATGCCCTGCTCCATCGCCCACGGAATTTGTATGGACTTCAAAAATTGATGCCCTGCTCTATAAAATGTTGTTCCGCATACTCCTCTTTAGCCACACCAGAGTTCCTCGATCGTGTATAGCAATGGCATTAGCAATGCAGATTAAACAAGGTGGAGTCATGGCAGTGGTGATAGTAGTGCTGCTTTATGCTGTTCCTGCTTCTGTATCATCTTCATCTTCATCTTTGGATGTTGATGTGAACGCCCTCCTGCAATTCAAAGCAGGAATTATGGACGACTCTGATGAAATCCTTTTTAATTGGAGTCACCACAACGCCCATGGAATCTGCGACAATTGGGCTGGAGTTGGCTGTTCGTCA
Organism: Gnetum montanum; assembly: GCA_015680685.1. NCBI lineage: Eukaryota > Viridiplantae > Streptophyta > Gnetopsida > Gnetales > Gnetaceae > Gnetum > Gnetum montanum. Next base: position 19,343 of record MNCI01002803.1, read on the forward strand.
TTCTCTTCTCATTCCTCCCTTGAGCGCCGGGTGGTACGCTTGGACCTGTCCTTGTTCCCTCCTCTCTCAGGTGTGCTTTCCCCATTTTTATGCAACCTCACATTTCTGACCTATTTGGATCTCTCCAATCATGAATTCTCTGGACCTATCCCCAAAGAGATTGGTAGACTGAGCCGGTTGCAACACCTGGACCTTCATTTTACAGCAATACAAGGCCCCATTCCTCACTCTTTGAGAAATTGCTCTGGTCTCAAAGGCTTGGGACTACATTTAGAAGGGAAATGGCTTTCAGTTATAGCTCCTTGGCTGCTAAACTTCACATCTCTTCGGGAGCTCCAGTTAGATATAAGCAATTTGAAAGGGGATATGCCAGAAGAGTTGGGAAAATTAAGTGAGCTTCATATTCTCAGTCTTTACTGGCAGGATGCTGATGGCTTGTCAAATCCCATACCATCCTGGGTGGCAAATCTGTTCCATCTTTGGAGCCTAGAATTGAGGGTCGGAACAGATGAAGGGAGTGCAGTTGAAGATGTTAGCTACAGCAGCAGTACTAGTAGTATCCCACGGGAATTGGGAAATCTTACCAATTTGAGGGAGCTGTATTTCTATGTTGATAGGCTAAGTGGAATTATTCCATGTGAGCTTGCAAATCTGAGCCGCTTGCAACAACTTGATCTGTCTTTCTTCATGGGAAGCATCCCAATACCTTCATGTCTCCAAAAATTACAACTTGAAAGCTTCTCATTTGGAGGAAAGCACGTCACAAGTTCAATTCCAAAGGAGTTAGGAAATCTTAGATTTTTATTAGAGCTGAGTTTGAACTTGGGTTGGCTGAATGGAGGTATTCCATGGCAGCTTGGAAATCTGAGCAGGTTGCAGTATCTTGACTTGTCTTTTTCCAATGGTAACATTTCCATACCTTCGTCCCTGGGAATGCTGTCACAGCTGCAAGACTTGTCCCTCAGAGGTGAAAGCGGCTTCACAGGTTCAATTCCAAGTGAGTTAGGAAATCTTAGCCTTTTATTAGAGCTGAGTTTGAATATGGGTTGGCTGAATGGAGGTATTCCATGGCAGCTTGGAAATCTGAGCAGGTTGCGGTATCTTTACTTGTCTGTTTCCAATGGTAACAGTTCCATACCATTATCCCTGGGAATGCTGTCACAGCTTCAAGAATTGTCCCTCACAGGTGAAAGCGGCTTCACAGGTTCAATTCCACCCGAGTTAGGAAATCTTTCTAAACTCGGTTCGTTGGAATTGGAAGTAATGAAACTTAGTGGAGGCATCCCGTGGGAACTGGCAAACATTACCAACCTGTCAGACCTCAGTTTGACATTCGACATGCTGAGTGGAAATGTCTTATGCCACCTGGCAAATTTGGCTCGTTTGGAATGCCTTCGCTTGTCATTGGACACACTGAGTGGCAGTATCCCATGCCAGCTAGCAAGTTTGAGCCGCTTGCAGTTTCTTCATTTGTCATTCCGCAACGGAAGCGGCGTAATACCTTCCTGCTTTACAAAATTCTCACAACTTGAATGGCTATGGCTGGAGGGATATTATTTTACTGGTTCCATTCCAAAGGAGTTAGGAAATCTGAGCAAACTCACTCACTTCATCCTTCACACAGAAAGGGTGGCGGGAAATATTCCATCTGAGTTTGGAAGGCTCAAGCAGCTGATGTTGTTCAGCTTATGGGCATACTCTATAACAGGCATATGTCAACTAAAACAGGTTGAAGACTTGAATTTATTTACTACTGGCATTCCGTTTCCAATACCAGACTGCATTAGTATGATGTCTCGATTAAGTTCTTTGTATGTATCCAGCGGTGGAATTCCAAAGGCCTTGCCAAGAGGATTGTGCTCTTTGACAAACTTGGCATATTTGGAGGTGGAGTATTCAAACATCAGCGGCTGTATTCCAGAATGCATTGGTAACATGAAGCAGCTAATTTCTGTAAGCTTAAAAGGTAACCAGTTGAGTGGCCAAATTCCCAATAGTATTGGAAAGCTGGTAAATTTGGTCTCCCTAGATATTTCTCAAAACAAGCTCACTGGTAGCATACCTCCGGCCCTAGCAAAGTGCAAGCAGCTATCAATATTGAAGATGGAGAATAACAGTTTCCATGGTATGCTTTCTGTCATATGTCCATCGTCCCTGTTGGTTCTATCGGTGCATCTGAATCATTTCTTTGGGCCTTTATCATTGATCAATTGCAAGAATCTCCTAGTATTAGATTTGAGGAGGAATATGCTAAATGGTTCTCTGCCAGATTATTTATCGAGAATGCATAACCTCAAAGTGCTAAATCTTGGCCATAACATGTTTGAAGGTACCATTCCTGAATGGGTAGTCAACTTCACACAACTACAAGTGTTGGACCTGTCCAACAATCATTTTCATGGCAATGTTCCATCCCACCTCAACATGCTCAAGCAATTTCAACAATCAGAGGATAGAGAAACCGATAATGAGAATGTGTTGGAGGACGTGACAATAATGTTAACAGAGAAAGGGCTGGAGCTAGAGGATGTACCAGTGATAGTAGGTAACAATGTGATAGATCTCTCAATCAACAATTTGACAGGTGAGATTCCAGAAAGTATAGGAACCCTCATTACCTTGAGATTGCTGAATTTATCTTATAACATGCTGACTGGGCACATACCTTCATCAATGGGGAAATTACAACTTCTAGAACAGCTGGATTTAAGATGGAACAATTTATCAGGGAAAATTCCAATGCAATTGCAATCATTAGATTTTTTAAGTGTTCTAAATGTTTCTCATAACAGATTATGTGGTAGGATTCCCAAAAGCACGCAAATTTCGACATTTGATGAAAGTTCATTTGCAGAGAATGAATGTTTGTGTGGATTTCCTACCAGCATTATATGCAAAGATGAAAATCAAACAAAGTCAACAGAGACAAAGTTCAATCATGATTGGTGGGATTGGGTTAATGAACATATCTCACTAGTAGCATTTGGATTAGGCTTTGGGTTATCATATGGTGGCACAATTGCTCTCTATTTTCAGTGGGATGCCTTTCCTCGGTTCTTTGGAACCTATCTTATTTAAATACAATCCTGCATCTCTAAAGCTGTCAAATGTAGTAAGTTTGCATTATAGCTTTGTGTTTGTGAGGGTCTTTATCAATGTGTTTTATTGTATTAGTTTTTGTATGTGCCAATGATTTTAATGGTTCTACAGTACCAATACATGGTAAATCTTTAGTCTATATGGTAAATCTTTAGTCTATGTCTGTGCTTGTCGGTGTCTCAAATCTCCTTGTAAAAATATATTTGATGTCGTGTTATCAAGAGCAACATACAAATATAGTCTGCTTTTATGAGGAAAATTTGTTCAGAGGACCTGCTATTGTTCATTAATTAATTTAGCTTGATGTTGGAGCAGTGCTTTCAGGATTTATGATTCTGAATTTCTTTTTTTTATATCATCTGTATGTAAAATACTTCCCCTTGGAAGTGATGAAGATATTCTTAGTGGAAATAATAATCAAATTTGTGAGGATTTGTTTCTTGTTGTTGCTCCATTAATCTGGAAACTCTTCAGTCTGATGAAGAGTCATCCCATGCAATAGATTTAATCTAAAATCATTTGACGAGGGAGCACAATTGTTATGTAAAATTGTGCATGCATTATATGTTTGGGATATAATATTTACAGAATGGACAAATAGTCCTGTCTCTGCATTGAGGTAGTAGAAGGTTAAAAGTACAGTTAAAGATTTGCATGCTGATGCAGAAGAGGAAATCACTGAAGGCATTAATGAAGTAGAAAGTCAATGATATATCAGCACTGCCTCAGGTGGGAAACAGAGTGATTGGAATATTATTTTTTGTACTTTACTGCATCCACAATTGCTTACAACTTGGTTTTGTGTTCAAAGTAGTTAGCTTGGTGTCCCAATGCTTTTTTGGTATCCAACAATAGCAAAAATGTAAGCTATGGATTTAAACAAGAAAGTTTTGTTTTCAAAATTTAGAATTCTATGTATTAAACTATATTTGAGAATGTGAAGTGATCTCAATAGGAGCAATTGAAGTAAGCACAACCAAAATAGTGACTCCCGATTTTGAAAGTTCCGCTTTCAGATACGCTAGAACAATCTGTCTGAGAAATTATGTCCTTTTTTTAAGGTAAGGTGTTTTACTCTATGACTTAGCTTAAGAAAATAATTCTTGATAGGTGTGTAGGGTAGACACTTTGACCTAAGTCTCCAAAAAATTAATCACCAAAGCAAATTTCTAAAGTAGATGAGGCTATAATGATTGTAAGTCATTTTATTAAAACTATTTTTGGATTTCATGAAGTGTGTTCTGTCCAATAGATCTTGTCTTCCAACGTAATAAAACATTCAGTTTTAATTCAGTTTCATAATGCATACAAGTTGTGCAGTTTCCTAATTACTTTGTTTTCTGACATTGATGAGAATGATCTTTTATGCATTCAAATTTAAAGAAAGAAAATGTTGTTGGTTCTAGGTTTCATGCTGATCACAACACAACGTTGATTGTAATATAAATGGTTTCAAAATGATCATAAAACTTAGAAATCTAGGAGAAATTGTAGGCTTGCTTTTGATACAAAGGTTCATATTTTGATGCAAGATTGTGATCAAAATACTAAATTTATAGGTTCAAATTATGTTAAAAAACAACAATATAGATGTGATAATAGTTTGTTTAGCTTATCACATGCACATACTCATTCTTATTATGCAAGTTGCAAGTTGTAAAAAACATAGCAAACTTTTAGCAACACCACTAAACATCATGGATAGTACATAGGAGAATTCCATGAACTAGGATTTAATAAAATCTTGCAAAGGTAGATAATAGGTTGAAATATGATAACAATAAAACAATAACAAACTGTTAGGTATGGCTTGACTTTTGTGGCCTCTTTTTTGTATCCATGGTTTGTGTAACACATTGTATGTACATATATTTTTTATCTGTAATTTATGAAGCACTTTGTATGAGCATACTATTTTTCATCCATGGTTTAGTAAAACCAACAAAAACCCCGATGGTGTAATGGTTTTTTGTATTGTCTATGACACTTCTATATAAAAGGCTAAAGGCACTTATTTGTAATAAGCAAGCAAGCGATCAAGGAAGTCATAAAAGCTAGTAAGAAAAGTGTGAGTTGACTGTGGTTGTGACTTTGAAGAGATTTGTGGCTGAGGATTCAAGAAATGCTTGAGAAATGCAACAAAATTTAAGAATAGCAGTGCACTGCTCCAAAAGAGGGAGCGTAGCTAATTCACAAAGGTATACACAATGTACAATAGGCATAGTGGGAGTGCAGTCACAGCCTTGGTGGTGTCAAGCTATGAAGTTTGGTGCTCGCAATGTTGAACTATGCCTATAGGGTTGGTAGCCATGGTGTACCATGTGATGTCCTACTGGGCTGTAATGGGGTTGCAGTGTACCGTGCAGTGTAGGTGTGCCTCTTTGCCGGTGTGGTGTGCTTTGGGTCTCGTTCATCCATGGAGCTAAGTGCTAGGATGCTAAAGTGCCAAATGCCAAATGGAATTGCCAATTGCCTTATTGGTGAAAAAATGAAAGCCTTCCTTCTTCTCCTCTCTTCTTCCTCTTTTTCCCCCTTTTGAAACATTAGGGTGCAAGGGTACTTATAGGGCTAGGGTTAGCCCAAGATGTGGAATAGGTGCCACATGGCCGTGCGGTGGGTGGGACTACGCTCATCCCATGTTATGTATGGGACACAAGACACTGGCTATGATGTTGGATAGGGTGCTATGTTGCAGTAGACATGGTGCTATGCTACATAACGTAACAAGGTGCTATGCTGTAGTAGACATGGTGTTACACTACGTAGTGTAACAGGGTGCTACGCTGCAGTAGACATGGTGCTATGCTATGCAGCGTGACAAGGTGCTATGCTGTAGTAGACATGGTGCTACGCTACGTAGCGTGACAAGGTGCTACGCTACAATAGACATGGTGCTACACAACACAACGTGACAAGGTGCTACGTTGTAGTAGACATGGTGCTACGCGAATCTGCAAAAAGTGTCAACATTGTAACATTTAGAAAAAATTTGCAAATCTGGTAGTTGGTGTTGGCTACACTTAACACTTGGAAAAATATGAGCAAAGTGCCACCGTTTTGACACTTAGCCAAATTTGTAGTCAAGATGCTGAGACTTGAAATTTTGTGGCATTTCAAGAATTAGATATTAATTATAAACTTTATATGTATGTATGTATGTATGTATGTATGTATGTATGTATGTATGTATGTAGTTAAAGTTATGATTTATGAAGAGTACATGTTTTGATCTTAATTAAATAAGAAGGTGTGGGTGGCCCACATTTAGTTCTCTCTTGATTATATAGTTATTTTAATCATGTTTAGATTAGTATAGTTTGCCTTTAGATTCCAAGGTGTTTCTATTTTATAATCTTTTCAATCCTCTATCTTTTGCATCTTCTTTTAAAATTTCTATGGTTTTGCTATTCCTTGCACTTGCATGCAATTTCTAGTTTGGGGGCTAAATGTTGATGCCAACATTGCCCATGCTAGGCATGGAGCCAAAACTTATTGATCTAATCACTAGGGTATGGTTTCACAATTTGAATAGGGATGCTTTCAATGGGAGGTACCATGTAACCTTTAAATTATTATCATCTATTAATAGAACCCCCTCTCCTTACAACGATGACCTCCTATTTATAGTTCATTTTTTGGTTTTGATCCTCCCCTTTCTGCTAAAATGATTTCTCCTAATTATATTTCGCTTCACTTCTACTTAAAGCATTATTATATGTATAATAGGAAATACAAGCAATATTTAAGGGGTTGTTATAAGAACTAGATGATGGTATATATCACCAACATAAAAAAAAATTTATAGAACTTAATTAGAATTTTTCGAACATATTATCCAATGAAATTAAACCCATAACTTAACCTTTCTAAATCAAACATTTAGATTTGGCACTAGCCCAAATTTTTAAAAAATTTATTTAACCTTAGGATTCTATGTACCTAGACTTAAGTCACGTCAAGGCCTCACTACAATGGGGCAATGTTGGCATAAGCTACCCACGCAAAACCCCTATGCTAAATATTTCTAAATTTAGATTTATATTCCATATAAGAGAGATGCTCCTCTTGGCATTGTAGAAATTGTCAGGAGATCATATCCATTTGAAATAACATTTAGCATCTCTAAGAAGTTGCAAGGTGAAGTTTGTTAACTCTCAGGGGGTTTTTATAGCTTAGAGTTCTAATATATCTTCCTCTTAGTCCTTGAAGTTAACTTTCACTTTCAAGAGCATATCAATGAAAGATATGGATGGTGCATATTATTCTTACTTAGATAAACAACTTGAAGATATGTTGGATGAAGAATTAAAAATAGGAGCTGAAGCTGTAAATTTGGATTCAAACATAATAATAGACATTACTAAAAATATTAATGGCCCATCAAATAAGAAGCTAGCTAGCATGGCAGCAGGCGTTCCATGGGAGTCATGGCAGTGGTGGGTAATGTGGGCAATGTAGGTAACTGACGTGCAAGTGGTGGCAAAGGTGGATGTAATTGACGATGGTGGATGTGGGCGAGTGGCAAACGTGGACATTCATAATAGCAAAGGGGAGTGGATTATAAGAGGAGAAGTAGTCAACAGGAAAAATGGGAGGACATCATCGGAGGTCTCCCACTCACTTACAGTGGATGGTAGTCAAAGGTAGCAATGCAAGGCATTGGACGGTAGACAATGGTAGCATGTAGGGATGACAATCATCTCTCAGCCTTCCCTTCTCCCATTAGTAGGCATGTCAACAATGACATGCTAACAATGTGCGCTTGGTGGGTGGTCAATGGGAGATGAGAGGAAAACTTATGCATCAACAGTGTTAAGCTAGGTCCTAGAGGCTTATTTGGAGGGAATATATTGAGTGGGGATGTTCTAAAGCATTAATACCCATTGATATTTCATTGTGGTTGGTGGAGAGATTTGAAAAATGCTTGACAACAATATGTGAGTTGATTGGCAGTAAAACACATTATAGTAGTGTAAGGTATTGCACCCAAGTGTCTATGGTAAATGACCAAGATACTTTTCTTTCCATTCAAACATTGTGGACTGAGTCTTGTACTATAAGGTATAGCTCTACCCTTAAACATTTTACTATTAATCTTGGCTTAAACCTAACTTTTATACTAATAATTTTACTTTATGCACTAGTAATATGGATACTAATCTACTTTATGCTCAACCCAATTAATTTTTACATTAAAAGGTTGATATTAGTGGAAAATGTGTATTGTATTGGAGAGTAGCATGGTAGTACTTTACATAATGCTAGCATTCAGTCATGGCTTTGCATCATGTTGAGGTACATGTACTCAATTGACAAAAGTTTTTAGCACAAGAGCACATTGAAACTAAAATGATGTATTCAATATTAATGTTAGGATTTTTAACCTTTGTACATTGAGGAAAACATTTGACTTTCATAACCATCAAAATTTTGTTTTAATTTGACATTGTATGTTCTACGGGCCTCCAACATCACATGGTTTTTGCCACTGGTCAAACATAAGAGTTTATGTCCATGGCACTGAAGATTCAAAACAATGCTTCATAGTAGATTTGAAAATATGTGATGAAAGCTAACATGCACTAATAATGTGTATTAACTCACCAACCCAAAACATGTATCAACTGTAAAAGAATTAATATTAAATGACCTCCCATCATGGTTGGTGGATAGATGATTTGAAAAATGCATAACAAAAAGATGTGAGTTGACTGGCTGTAAAACACATTATAGTAGTGCTAGGTACTGAAATTCCAATGACGTGACTTCCAGCAAGCAAATGCTACCCATGGTGTTGGATTTCACATAGGTAATTGAAATTTCACCACTTGATGTTGATGCATGGCCTTTTACCTCTTTCTAATATAATCATGAATGATCTACATAATAATTAGTAGCAATGTTCAAGATGATTTTCTCCTTGTCCATTCAAAATAATTTTATCCTTTAAATGCATATCTTAATTTCATTGGGAGCATTCCATACATAATAATCCAAAATGTGAACATGTGAAAACTAAAATTAAAACTACCTCTAGATGTACCAAATAGTAGAAGTAATACTCTTGTAATCTCCATTAGTTAGGTGCACTTCCAACTAGAGGTCTTTCTCTCTTTTATAGGTAAAACATCAATTAGAACTATGTTTGCAGAATTGTTCCAAACTCTATTCTCTAGAACTTGCAGCCATGGCCAAAGGTAGTGAGTTTAGGATCAATATTGATTTGCGTGTAATGCATAGAAAATCAACCTCAGATCTCACAAACACAAGGCCCTAGGATAATCCACGCAATGAGAAGAGGGATTGAAAAACAATCCTCAAGCATTTGTTCATAAACTTCAAGGTTGTGTAGGTCCTCTTCGAACCGAAATCCAAAGATACTAGTCTTAAGACATTTAAGTTTTCTATAGATTTTTTAATTTTGGGCATGGTTTTCCTTCTCAAATCATGCTTTTCTTACAAAAAAAAGAGGCCCAATGATCACTTTCATCCCTTGTTGGATTATAGGGCATTAGACACATGTGGGTCATGTTGTAAGTAATGATTTTTTTAAACTTGAGAATCAGATTCCATTGCCTATCCTTTTAAATCTTGTCACATGCAAAGGTATGCTTGAATGCACACCTTCCTCTAGAGAAATTTTTGAATGGTTTGATTTTAAATTGATTATTGAATTATTTCTAATCAAAGTGGGGCATGAGAATCTATGGACCAAAACCATGAAAGAACCTTAGCACAGACACTTAATAGAATGTGTTCATGGTTGCATAGTGGATTCCAATCATTGAAGTGAGTTCTTATTACTATTTACAAATATACCTTATTTAATTTCATTCACCAAAAGAACTAAGGGTACTAGCTATCATTCAATTTATTATCAAATTTTAATTTTATCAACTATATTTTGTTACTTTTGCTAGTTTTAATCTTTCTTTACCTTTTAAAGAAATTGCAAATAAACAATCATATATAAAGAAACTTATGCAACTAAGACTGACCTTATTTCTGTGTGATGAGATGATGATGATTCTTTGCTTACTCAAAATTCCTTTTAAATTTGAAATAAAAAAGCTTTTTTTTACAAATAATGAAGGGATGTAGGAATCAGTTCACTAAGTTTATAGTCAACATTCCTATGGACTCCCAAAAAAGGATAAAAAATTTCTGGAAATGCTGCATTGAAAAATGTAGTTTCGGAAAACGCAAATAGGAGAAACAAGATTAAAGGAAATAGAAGAAGAAATATACCTAAGTAATTCCAACAGCAAAAGAGCTAGAGAAGGTAGGAATTTCTATCCATGTGTCATCCAATAAACTTTGGTTTTAAAGAAGAGAAGTTTTGTCAAAAGGATCATCTGCATCTTCCCAAGGTAGTGTTAGACAACAATAGTGATGTGATGTTGAGAAACATGATGGCATATGAGGAATTTTGCGTTAAACCTAGTGAAAGATTATTTAATAAGTACATGGTCCTCATGACCAATTTGATCTAGACTCACACCGACATGGCTGTTCTCATCAATCAAGGCATTATACAAAATTTACTTGAGAACAATGAGAGTGTTACTTATCTTTTCAATGACCTCAACAAGTTTGTTACAGTAGACAAAGTCCTCGAGATAGACAAATAGAATGTGAAAAGAGTAAGGGCATATTACAATAGCTTGCTAAGAGTCATGCTTAATGATTTCATTCATACTAATTTTGCAAATCCATGGTATACTTGTACAACCATTACTGCATTCACTATACTTGTTTGTATTGGTGTTAATATAATAAATAATAATTACATTAACTATGCAACTTATAATTTTCATGTACTATTTTGAGCAATTGTTGGGCTTCTCTCAATAGAAAAGCTTGTGTTCTAAAATCAACATGTTCAATGTCCAATTTTTATGGGAAATAGATCTATTAAGGCTAATAGAATACTAGAGAGTTGGACTTTTTACTGAAATTCTTTTCAAGAATTTTAATATTTATTTCTATTGGTAATTGTTGATGTGTAAATTTTGGACACATTAACACTCAAAAACTCATTTAGGAAGACTATTGCCTAGGGTGCCTCCTGTATGGGTACAAAAACCCAGGAATAGTCTTAGTTGGAGAGGGCTATGTGATGTTAAATAGTTAAATGACCTTAGATTAGGGCACTCAAAAGAAATAATAACTATTTGAGAAAAGAAATATTTTAAGGTAATATAAATAAAAGACTACAATGGAATTTAATTGAAATGAGCACAAGATCTGGTTGCTTTGGCCAAGGTAAGGTTGCCTTCGCTAGTTAATCTACATGTGTTTTTACATCACAACTGGGGGGGAGGAGGAGGTAACTATGACGGTGATGATGGCACTGGTGTTGTTTTTTGTCATTACTCTCTACATCATTGTCTTTGGTGGCACCCACTCCTAGGCAGAAGACCCTGCTATTATAGGGATGAAGTACTATGCACTGCCATTCATGTTGTTTACCATGGCTTGCAGCTGCTGATGCATGTTGTCATCATTGACGCATGTTGTTGTTCTTGCCATTGACCACCACATGTCACTACTATCCACCACTAACTATGACACACATGTTGGTATCCATGGTTAATCGCCATGCACATGTTGCTGTTCACTGCTGATATACGTGCATGCTAGTGTTGAGCTGCTAGTGCCATGCACACAGTAATGTTTATTTGCTGGTGCTCTTGCATGCTATTGTCATTGATGATGCAAACTATCATTGCTAACACCAACTCCTATTACCATCATTAACTACCATGCACTACTATTGTTTATTGCTGATGCACGTGCACACTACCGTTGGTTACGTCCATCTACCAGTTGACCACTCACTACCATGCACTTGCCAAGCATTAGCTGAGAGAGGCTAAGAGTGATCCCCCTAAAATATCTACATTTTGTTGCTACCACTCCTTTTATAAGCTGCTTTGATCAATGTCTTTAAATGCCCATGTTCACACATTTACCACCATCACAACATTGCCCACATTCATGCATTCACCACCACCACCATGTCACCCACGTTTGCATGTTGCCACTACTATAACATCCATGAAGATCATGCCAAGTTTGAAGAAAATGTCGATGTGATCTGGCCTTGAAATGACACATAAACTATCATTCTAATGTTTCTTTGTTGTGGAGACTATGCACCCATTTGTGATTCCTTCATGAAAATAATAGTTATTTATGAAAAAGGATAGAAAGTGAGGCCTAAGCCCTGTATTATATTTGTGGCAAGATGAGGATGTTGATGTTGCATCATTCTACCATGATGCTAGAGCAAGAAAATAAATTAACAATGAATTTTACTATGAGTGTTCCCAGAGAGGCGTCATTGCCATAGTGCAAGTTGAGATTTATTTATTAATGGTACACATTTTTTAGCATGCTTGCAGTGTAGCTACCATAGCAAGCTAGAAGGAACATGGGCCACACACAACAGAAGTAGAGGCACTACTTTTTGTTGTTGAAGCATGATATGGGATGATGATGATGATGGATAAAGGTGTTGAGCCCTTAACATCAATCGTGGTGGTGGTGGGCAACATGGGTGACGTGGGTAATTGACGTGCAAGCGGTGGCAGAGCTAGGCATAATTGATGATGGTGGATGTGGATGAGTGGTGAACGTGGGCATTCATAATAGTGGCATGAAGCAACTTATAAGAGGGGAAGTGATTGGTAGGAAAAATGGAAGGACATCACTAGAGGTCTCTTGCTCATAGGCAATAGATAGTAGCCAGAAGATGGTAGCGCATGATGTTAAATGGCAAAAAAGAACGACACATAGGAATGATGATCATCTCTTGGCCTTCCCTACTTCCATTAGTAGGCATGTCAATAGCGGTGCATGAACAACTTGTGCATGGTGAGCAATTAGTGGGAGATGAAAGTAGGGCCTCTCTCTCCCAGTAGTCAGTGGAAAAATGGTGTTTGTGGTAGTAGCATCCATGATAGCTCCTAGTGGCTGTAGTATGCACATGCATTAGCAGGTGCATGGTAGTTAACTACTAATGATGAGCAAGTATGAATAGTGATGGCAATGATGAATGTAGGTAGCGCATGGTGATGTTGCAAGTGGTGTGATGCGATGAGCATGGTGTGTAACAACAACATGTGAACAATGGCAGATGAAGGTAACTAGTGGTAGGCACAATAGATGGTAGCATGCATCAAAGGCATAGATAACCATGGTAGCAGTATGAGCTAGCAGTAGTGATGGGCAATAAGAGCCCATTGACAACGGTAATAACAATGGAAGACAATGCATGATAGAGACAAGAACGACATGTGACACTAGGGGGTTGTGGACCTCTCTCTCCCAATGAGCATAACCAGCAGCGATGACAATGTGTTCCTGTGTAGCCTGTTTTGTTTTCTTCTTTTTTTCTTGTTGTAGTAGGGTTTTCTATCCAGTAGTTGGCATGACCCATAGCAACAATGCTGCAAGTAGTTCCATTTAATCGTTTAATATCACATAGCCCTCCCCAGTTGAGACTATTCCTAGGTTTTTGTATCCATACAAGAGGTGCCCTAGGCAATAGTCTCCCTAAAAAAAATTTTCTAGGTGTTGATGTGTCCAAAATTTATGCATCAATAGTTTTAAGTAGATCCAAGAGGCTTATTTGGAGGGAATATATTGAGTGGGGATTTTCTAAAGCATTAACACCTACCAACGTTTCATTGTGGTTGGTGGAGAGATTTGAAAAATGCTTGACAAAAAGATGTGAGTCGATTGGCAGTAAAACACATTATAGCAATGTAAGTTACTGCATTCAAGTGTCTAAGGTAAATGACCAGGATAATTATCTTTCTGTTTAAACATTATGGGTTGATTCCTGTAATGTAAGGCATAGCTATACCATTAAACATTGTACTATTAATCTTGGCTTAGACCTAACTTTTATACTAATAATTTTACTTTATACACTAGTAATCTGGGTATTAATCTACTTTATGCTCAACCCATTTCATTTTTATATTAAAAGGTTGATATTAGTGGAAAATGTGCATTGTATTGGAGAGTAGCATGGTAGGGCCCTTTTCGCAACTTTACATAATGCTAGCATTTAGTTACCGCTTTGTGCTAGGTTGAGGTATGTGTATTTGGTTGACAAAATTTTGTAGCACAATAGCATGATCGAAAGTGAAATGACATATTTAGTATTAATGTTAGGATTTTTAACGTTGTACATTGAGGAAAAATTTTGACTTTCATAACAATTAAAATTTTGTTTTGATTTGACATTGCAAGTTCTACAGGACTCCAACATTACATGGTTTTTGCTACCAATCAAAAATAAGAGTTTCTTTTTGTGGCACTAGGGATTCAAGATATTGCTTCATAGTAGATTTGAAAATAAATGATCAAAGCTAACATGCATCAACAATGTGTATTAACTTACCAACCCAAAATGTGTATCAACTATAAAAGCATTAATATCTAGCTACTTCCCATCGTGGTTGGTAGATAGACAATTTGAAAAATGTGTAACAAACAGATGTGAGTTGACTGATAGTAAAATATATGATAGTAGTGTTAGGTACTAGAATTCCAATGACATGACTTCCACCAAGAAGATGCTACCCATGGTGTTGGATTTCACATAGGTAATTGATATTTCATTGCTTGATGTTGATGCACAACCTTTTACCTCTTTTTGATATAACCATGAATGATCTAGATAATAACTAGTAGTAGTATTCAAGATGATTTTATTCTCATCCATTCAAAATAATTTTATCCTTTAAATGCATATCTTAATTTCATTAGGAGCATTCTATGCATAATAATCCAAAGTGTGAACTCATGAAAATTGAAACTGAAACTACCTCTAGATGTACTAGATAGTAGAAGTAACACTCTTGCAATTTCCATCTATTAGCCATTCTTGTAAATAGAGATCTTTCTCTCTTTTACAGATAAGACATCAATTAGAACTATGTTTGTAGAATCATTTCAAAATCTATTCTCTAGAACTTGTAGCCATGACCAAAGGTAGGGAGTTTAGGATCAATATTGATTTTCTTACAATGCATAACAAATCAACCTTAGATCTTACAAACACAAGGCCCTGCAATGATCCATGTGGTGAGAGAAGGAATTGAAAAACAATCCTCAATCATTTGTTCATAAAATCTAAGGTTTTTTAAGTCTTCTTCAAATCAAAATCCAAAGATACTACTCTCAAGACATTTAAGTTTGTTGCAAATGTGTTCATTTTGGATGTAGTTTTCCTTGTCAAATTATGCTTTTCTTACAATGAAAAGAAGCCCAATGATCACTTGCATCCCTTGTTGGATTACAAGGCATTAGACATGTGTGGGTCATGTTGTAAGTCATGATTTGTTTAAACTTGAGAATCAGATTCCATTACCTATTCTTTTGAATCTCATCACATGCAAAGCTATGTTTGAATGCACACCTTCCTCTAGAGACATTTCTGAATGGTTTGATTTTAAATTGATCATTGGATTATTTCTAATCAAAGTGGGACATGAGAATCTATGGATTGTAATCATGAAAGACCCTTAGCCTAGACACTTGATAGAATGTGTGCATGGTTGCATAGTGGATTCCAATCATTGAAGTGATTTCTTCTTATTACTATTTACATATATACCTTCTTTAATTTCATTCATCAAAAGAACCAAGGGTACTAGCTATCATTCAATTTATTATCAAATTTTAATTTTTTCAATGGTATTTTCTTACTTTTGCTAGTTTTAATCTTTCTTTACCTTTTAAAGAAATTGCAAATAAATAATCATATATAAAGAAACTTATGCAACCAAGACCAAGCTTATTTTTGCATGATAAGATGATGATGATTCTTTGCTTACTCAAAATTCCTTTTAAATTTGAAATAAAAAAGCTTTTTTTACAAATAATGAATGAATGAAATAATTAGTCTGCTAATTTTATAGCGATCAATCTTGGGGATTCCCAAGGGAGGATCAAAGAATTCTAGAAATGCTACATTGAAAAATGCAATTTAGGAAAAGACAAATAGGAGAAACAAGATCAAAGAAAATAGAAAAAGAAAATATAACTAAGTAATTCCAAAAGCTAAAGAGCTGGAGAAGGTAAGAATTTCTATCCATGTGTCATCCAATAAAATTTGGTTTATAGAAGAGGGCCTTTGTTTGAAGGGTTATTTGAATCTTCCCAAGGTAGTGTTAGATGACAACAATGAAGTCATGTTGAGAAACATGATGGCATATAAGGAATTATGAGTTAAACCCAGTGAAATATTCTTTAATAGGTACATGGTCCTCATGACCAATTTAATCCAGGCCCACATAGACACAACTATTTTGATCAAGGAAGGCATTATACATAATTCACTTGAAAACAATGAGAGTGTTGTCCATCTTTTCAACAACCTCAAAAAGTTTATTATAGTAGACAAAATTCTCAAGATCAATGAGTAGATTGTGAAAAGAGTAAGGGAATATTACAGTAGCTTGCTAAGAGTCATGCTTAATGATTTCATTCATACTAATTTAGCAAATCCATGGTATACTTGCGCAACCATTACTGCATTCTTCATACTTGTTTGTATAGTTGTTTAGAATATTTATGCAATATTATAATTGTTTAGAAGTGCTTGTTTGTATTGGGATTAATGTAATATATAATAATTACATTAACTATGAAACCTATATTTTTCATGTACCTTTTTGAGTAGTTGTTGTGCTTCTATCAACAGAAGAGCTTGTGTTCTAAAATCAACATGTCCAATGTCCAATTTTTATGGGAAATAGATCTACTAAGGCTAATAGAAGACTAGAGAATTGAACTTTTTACAAAAATTATTTTCAAGCATTTTTAATATTCATTTCCATTGATAATTGTTGATGCATAAATTTTGGACACATTAACCATTCAAAACTCATTTAGGGAGACTACTGCCTAGGCTGCCTTCCATATGGGTATAGAAACCCAAGAATAGTCTTAGTTGGAGAGGGTTATGTGACATTAAATGGTTAAATGACCTTAGATTATGGCACTTGAAAGAAATAACAACTATTTGAGAAAAGAAACCTTTTAAGATAATATAAATAAAAGACTAAAATGGAATTTAGCTCAAATGAGCACATGATTTGGTTGCATTGGCCAAGCTATGGGCACCTACGCTGGTTGGTCTGCATGTGTTTCCTCATCATCACCAATGAAGGAGGAGGAGGTGATAGTGACACTGGCATCATTCATTGTCATTTCTTGCAGCATCTTTGCCATTGGTGGTGTTCATTGTTAGGTAGAAAACCTTATTGCTATAGGGACGAACTGCTGCACGCTATCATTCACCATCACAAACCACTACTAAAGCATGCTACCATTGTTGATGCATGTTGTTGCCATCATTGTTGACTACCATGCATTGCTATTGTCTACTACAGATTGCCATGTGCACATTACTATCCATGGTTGACCACCATGCACACATTATTATTAAGCTGTAGGCACCATGCGCACACAACTGTTGAGCTGCCACTGCTATTGTGTGCTATTATCATTGATGACTTACATCGTCATTGCTAATGCCAACTCTTGCTGCCATAGTTGATGACCATGCACCGCTACTATTTGCTACTGATGCATGCACATACTATCGTTTGTTACACCCACCTACCAACCGACTGCTCACAAACACATGCCTATAGATCACTGGCTATGAGAGGGTGAGAGAGATCCCCCTAAGATCTCTCCATTTTGCTATTGCCACTTCTTTTATAAGCTACTTTGATCAATGCCTTTAAATGCCCATGTTTGCATGTTTACCAAAACCACCATGTCACCCATGTTTGCATGTCCACCACCATGACCACATCACTGATGTTTGCATGTCGTTGTCGTTGTAACATTTGTGAAGATTAGGCTAAGTTTGAAGAAAATGTGAATGTGATCTAGCCCTAAAATGACACAAACTATCATTTTGATGTTGCTTTGCTATGGAGACTATGCACCTATTTGATATTCCTTAGTGAAAATAATAATTATTTTTTGATAGGGTGGAAAGCCAGGCCTAAGCCCTATATTGTATTTGTGGTAGGATGAGGATGTTGATGTTGCCATCATTCTACCATGATGTTGGAGCAAGAAAACAGATTAACAATGAATTTTACTATGAGAATTCCCAAAGAGGCATCATTTCCATAGTGTAGATTGAGATTTATTTATTGATGGTGCATGCTTTTGAGCATGCTTATAGTGTAGCTACCTTGGCTAGCTAGAAGGAACATGGGCCATAGACAATAGAAGCAGAGGCACTACTTGTTGCTATGGAAGCATGATATGGGATGATGATGGATAAAGGTGTTAAGCATTAAACACAACTTCATAGAATATTAAGAAGAGGTAGTTTAAAAAAATGAACATAATCCAATAAAACATATTCTTATTAATGCAAAGGCCTCATTCTCTCTCTCTCTCTCTCTCTCTCTCTCTCTCTCTCTCTCTTTTGTTTTTTACCTTCTTTTTATTTTGCTATGAGAGAATACCATATCAAAATGTCACCAACCAATACTTGTGATTTTTCTTTATGCCTAGCCCTTGACATCAATCGTGATGGACATGGATGAGTGGTGATAATGGGCATTCATAACAGTGGCAAGGAGCATTTGATAAGAGGGGAAGTGGTTAGCAGGCAAGATGAAAGGACATCATTGAATATCTTCCGCTCAATGGCAACAAACGATAGTCAGAAGGTGGTAGCATGCTGCGTCAAACAATAGACAATAGCGATGCATGAGAAAAAGGATAATCTCTTAACCTATCCTTCTTCTATTAATAGGCACATCAACAATGGTGCACGAATAGCGTGCACATGATAGACAATCAATGAGAGATGAAAGTAAGGCCTCTCTCTTCTAGCAATTAGAAAGAAAGAAACATCTATGATGATAGCATTTGTGGTAGCTCTTAGTGGTTACAGCATGTGCATGTATTAGCAAGTGTATCGTAGTCAGCTACTGATAATGATTAGGCATCAACAACAATGGCAATGATGAATGCAAGTAGTATGCAATGACGTTGTAGGTGGAAGAAGGTAGCAAGCATGGCACGCAATGGCAGCACACAAACAATAGAAGATGAGGATAAGCAATGGTAGGTGTGTTAGATGGCAGTGTGCATCAAAGGCATGGTCAATGATGGTAGTGGTGTGAGCTAGTAGCAGTTGGTGGGCAATAGGAGCCCGTGGATGATGGCAAGCATGGTAGATGGTGGTCCATGATAAAGACTCAAATAGCAAGTGACCTTGGGGGTTGTGGACCTTTCCATTTGGGTCGGCATAACTAGTAGTGGTAGCAACACATTCCTGCATAACAGGTTTTGTTTTCTTCTTTTTTTCTTGTAGAAGTAGGGTTTTTTTTCCCTGTAGTGGGTGCCACCGACAATAACAACATTGTGAGTAGGAGAGAACAACGATGAACAATGGGAGAATGATGAAAAAGGGGTAGGACCCTCATTTAATTATTTAACATCACATAGCCCTCCCCAACTGAGACTCTTCCTAGGTTTTTGTACCCATATGAGAGGCACCCTAGTCGATAGTCTCCCTAAACATGTATTTTTGGGTATTTATGTTTTCAAAATTTACACATCAATAATGTTAAGTTGGGTCCCAAAGGCTTATTTAGGAGGAATATATTAAGTGGGGATGTTGTAAATCATTAATACCCACCAAATTTTGATTGTGATTGGTGGAGAGATTTGAAAAATGCTTGACAAAAAGATGTGAGTTGTTGGCAATAAAACACATTATAGCAATGTAAGGTGTTGTACCTTAGTGTCTAAGGTAAATGGCCAAGATACTTTTCTTTCCATGCAAACATTGTGGATTGAGTCTTGTATTGTAAGGTACAACTATACCCTTAAACATTGTACTATTAATCTAGGTAGTAATCTACTTTATGCTCAACCCATTTAATTTTTACATTAAAAGGTTGATATTAGTGGAAAATGTGTATTGTACTAGAGAGCAGCATGGTAGCACCATTTTTGCAACTTTACATATTGCCAACATTTAGTCATGGCTTTGTGTTGGGCTGAGGTATGTGTACTTAGTTGACAAAATGTTTTAGCACAAGAGCATAATTGAAAGCAAAATGACATATTCAATATTAATGTTAGGATTTTTAACCTTTTTACGTTGATGAAAAACTTGATTTTCATAACCATTGAAATTTTGTTTTGATTTGACATTGAAGGTTCTATAGGCCTCTGACATTACATGGTTTTTTTTTTCTAATAAAAAATAAGAGTTTTTTTCTGTGGCACTAAATATTTAAAATAATGCTTCACAATAGATTTGAAAATATGTGATCAAAGCTAACATGCACTGACAACATGTATTAACTCACCAACCTAAAATGTATATCAACTGTAAAAGCATTAATATCCAACAACCTCCCATTGTGGTTAGTGGATAGATGATTTGAAAAATGCGTAACAAAAAGATATGACTTGACTAGCAATAAAACACATTATAGTAGTGTTAGGTACTAGAATTCCAATGATGTGACTTCCTCCAAGCAGATGATACCCATGGTGTTAGATTTCACATAGGTAATTGAAATTTCATTGCTTGATGTTGATGCATGGCCTTTTAGCTCTTTCTAATATAATCATGAATGATCTACACAATAACTAGTAGCAATGTTCAAGATGATTTTATCTTTGTCCATTCAAAATAATTTTATCCTTTAAATGCATATCTTAATTTAATTGGTACTATTCTGTGCATAAGAAATCAAAATGTAAACCCATGAAAACTAAAACTGAAATTGCCTCTGGATATACTAGATAGTAGAAGTAATAGTCTTGTAATCCCCATTAATTTTGCATTCTTTTAAATAGAGCTCTTTCTCTCTTTTATAGGTAAGACATCAATTAGAACTATGTTTGTAGAATCATTCCAAACTCTATTCTCTAGAACTTGTAGCCATGGCCAAAGGTATGGAGTTTAGGATCGATATTAATTTACTTGCAATGCATAGAAAATCAACCTTAGATCTTACAAAGACAAGGACCTGAGATGATCCATGCGGTGAGAGGAGGGATTGAAAAAAAATTCTCAAGCATTTGTTCATAAAATCCAAGGTTGTGTAATTCCTCTTCAAATCAAAATCCAAAGATACTACTCTTAAGACATTTAAGTTTTCTATAGTTGTTTTCATTTTGGACACAAATTTCCTTCTCGAGTTATGCTTTACTTACAATGAAAAGAAACCCAATGATCACTTGCATCCCTTGTTGGATTTCAGGGCATAAAACACATGTGGGCCACATTGTAAGTAATGATTTCTTTAAACTCAAGAATTAGATTCCATTGCTTATCATTCTAAATCTCATCATAGACAAATGCATGTTTGAATACGCACATTCCTCCAAAGACATTTCTAAATGGTTTGATTTTAAATTGATCATTGGATTATTTCTAATCAAAGTGGGGCATGAGAATCTATGGATTGTAACCATGAAAGACCCTTAGCCTAGACACTTGATATAATGTGTGCATGGTTGCATAGTGGATTCTAATCATTAAAATGATTTCTTCTTATTACTATTTACAAATATACCTTATTTAATTTCATTCACCAAAAGAACCAAGGGTACTAGCTATCATTCAATTTATTATCAAATTTTAATTTTTTCAATGGTATTTTGTTGCTTTTCTAGTTTTAATCTTTCTTTACCTTTTAAAGAAATTGCAAATAAACAATCATATATAAAGAAACTTATGTAACCAAGACCAAGCTCATTTTTGCATGATAAGATGATGATGATTCTTTACTTAAAATTTCTTTTAAATTTCAGATAGAAAAGCTATTTTTTACAAATAATGAATGAATGTAGAAATCAATCTAATAAGATTATAACTATCATTCTTGTGGATTCCCAAGGAAGGATCAGAAAATTCTAGAAATGCTGCATTGAAAAATGTAGTTTAGGAGAACGCAAATAGGAGAAACAATATCAAAGGAAATAGAAAAAGAAATATAATTGGTCAAATTCCAATAGAGAAAGAGGTAGAGAAGGTAGGAATTTCTATCCATGTGTCATCCAATGACCTTTGTTTAAAGAAGAGATGTTTTGTAAAAAAGGTCATATGCATCTTCCCAAGGTAGTATTAGATGACAACAGTGAAGTGATATTGAGAAACATGATGACATGTAAGGAATTCTACATTAAACCCAATGAAAGATTCTTTTAATAGGTACATGGTCCTCATGCCCAATCTGATCTAGATTCATAGTGATGTAGCTATTTTGATCAAGCAAGGCATTATGCAAAATTCACTTGAGAACAATGAGAGTGTTTCCCATCTTTTTAATGACCTCAACAAATTTTTTAAAGTAGACAAAGTCCCCATGATCAATGAGAAAATTGTGAAAAGAGTAAAAACATATTATAATAGCTTGCTAAGAATCATTCTTAATGATTTCATTCATACTAATTTCATAGATCCATGGTATACTTGTGCAACCATTACTGCATTCACCATACTTGTTTGTATGATTGTCAAACTATTTACATGGTATTATAATTGTTCAAAAGTGCTTGTTTGTATTGGTGTTAATGTAATAAATAATAATTACATTAATCGTGCAACCTATATTTTTCATGTACTATTTTGAGTAGCTGATGTGCTTCTCTCAATGAAAAAGCTTGTGTTCTAAAATCAACATGTCCAATGTCCAATTTTTATGGGAAATAGATCTACTAAGGATAATAGAATATTAAAGAGCTGGAATTTTTACGGAAATTCTTTTCAAGAATTTTTAATATTCATTTCCATTGGTAATTGTTGATGTGTAAATTTTGAACACATCAACACTTGAAAACTCATTTAGAAAGACTATTGCCTAGGGCACCTCTCGTATGGGTATGGAAACTTGGGAATAGTCTTATCTAGAGAGGGCTATGTGACATTAAATAGTTAAATGACCTTAGATTAGGGCACTTTGAAGAAATAGCAACTATTTGGCAAAAGAAATCTTTCAAGGTAATATAAATAAAAGACTACAATGGAACTTAGCTTAATTGAGCATAAGATTTGGTTGCTTTGGCCTAGCTAAGGCTACCTTTGCTAGCTAGCCTACATGTGTTTCCCATTACCATTGAGGGGGAGGAGGTGGTGATTGTGATGGTGACAATGGTGTTGGTGTCGTTTGCTGTCATTGCTCATAGCATCATTACCAATGGTGGCATCCACTACTAGGCAGAAAGCTCTACTACTGTAGGGATGAACTTTTGTGCACTTCCATTCACAATGTTCAACTTTGCCTACCATTACTGATGCATGCTGCCATCGTTGATGCATGCCGTCACGACTGCCATTGATCACCATGCATTTTTGTTATTCGCCACTAACCATCACATGCACATTGCTATCTAAGGCTAACCACCATGTGCATGCTGCTATCCATGGCTAACCACCATGTGCATGATACTATCCATCATTGACACACATGCACACTACTATTGAGCTGTTGGTGCCATGCACACACTATTGTTGAGCTGCTTGTAATTTTGCGTGTTGTCATCATTGATGATGCACACCATAGTTGCTAACATCAACTCTCATTTCCATCACTTACATCCACCTACAAACTAACTGCTCATCGCCATGCACCTACCAACTACTAGCTTAGAGTGGCCAAGAGAGATCCCCCTAAGATCTCTACATTTCATCATTGCCACTCCCTTTATAAGCCACTCTGATCAATGCCATTAAATGCCCATGTTCACATGTTCACCATCATTACCATGTCACCCACATTTGCACATCCACCACCACCATTACATTACCCGTGTTAACACATCGCTGCCATTGTAATGTCCGTGAAGATTAGGTCAAGTTTGAAGAAAACGTTAATGTGATCTAGCCCTAAAATGACACATAAACTATCATTTTGATGCTACTCTATTGTGCACTCATTTCTGGTTCATTTGTGAAAATAATAATTATTTATGAAAAGGTATGGAAATCCAGGCCTAAGCCCTATATTATATTTGTGGCAAGATGAGGATGTTGATGTTGCCATCATTCTACCATGATGCCAAAGCAAGAAAATAGATTAATAATGAATTTTACTAGAGTGTTCCCAGAGAGGCATCATTGCCATAGTGTAGATTGAGATTTGTTTATTAATAGTGCATGTTTCTAAGCACGCTTGCAATGTAGCTACCTTGGTTGGTTAGAAGGAACATGGGCCATGCACAATAGAAGTAGAGGCATCACTTGTTGCTGTGGAAGCATGATATGGGATGATGATGATGATGGATAAAGATGTTGAGCATTAAAGAAACCTTCATAGAACATTAAGAAGTGGTAGTTTAAAAAAATGAAGATGATCCAATAAAAGATACTCTTATTAATGTAGAGGCATCATTCTCTCTCCCTCTCTCTCTTTTGTCCTTTACCTTCTTTTTATTTTGCTATGAGAGAATACTGGATTAGAATGTCACCAACCAATACTTATGATTCCTCTTTATGCCTAGCCCTTGATATCAGTCAAGAAACAAAGTTGGGTAACTGTGGTTTTTGTATCTTATAATGGTGTGCCTAATCCTTCCTCATAAATTTGATGTGCAAGTAGAAACATTCTTGCTAGAAGTAGAATTAAGGTTTAATAACAAGATCCAAATTACTAGTTATTAAGCTTACTTTACTTTATCTATAACACGATCAAAAATGATTTGCATGGTTAGAAACCCATATGATTTTCTTTGTCATGGAATCAAAAACTATTAATTGTGGCCCCTTACTTAGCATGGGCGATGTTGGCATCAACACTTATCCCCCAAACTAGAAATTGCATGCAAGTGCAANCTTTATGAATCATTACTTTAACTATATATATAAAATTAAAGTATATAATTAATATCTCATTCCCAATCTTTTCACAAGGTAGAGTAAAATTATGTGGAATACTTTGACCATAAGGCTTATGCCAAACTTAATGAAGAAGATAAGCTTATCTTAGATCATAGCTAGCCACAACTTTTGGATTTTTCCTGGTGACTCTTTTCTTTTACACTAGGAAGGGAATTTGTGAAAAGGGATTGTTTTCTTTTCTCTTTTTTTTTTTCAATTTGGGGAATGGAGGCTAGGATGAGTATTGTTACTAGACCCCATCATACTTAAGAACTTATTACACTACTAATGAACATGGTCCTCATTCTTTTTCTTTTGTCTCTCTTTTTATTTTTAGGAAAATTTGCTCATGGTGTACTTTATTCTTAAGGTAGAAATTCCAACATGAATCTAGCCAATTAGCTATATTGCTAAAGAGCATGGTTCTTTTAGAAACTTTCCTCATGGTGCAGTTCAACCCTTGTGTATGTGCCTTTAATTACAATCTAGATAACATCATAGTAGGTCTTCTCAATGGCTAAGGGTTCTCAATTGAAGATGAACACACTTCACCTTGTTGCTCACAGAATAGCCATGGATCATCACACTTAAGGGCTGGGGCTTATGAGAGGAAAAGTGGCATTTTCCATGGTCACTTAGTAATTGTGGCTAACCATTTTCCAATTTCACAGATCCTACATTCACATGATCATGATTACAACATGATAAGTTAGCATAAATCATGTCCTCCATAATCCAACATAACTAATAAAACTAAAACCTTAAAATAGTCTAGGAAGAATCATAGCATTATTGAAATAAATTATATAAAGAAGATTTTATATATTAGAAATATGATATATCATATAAAGCATTATACTTGCATTACTTTCAAATGATGTTATGATGACCCAATGCCTAGTAACTCAAATGATCATAATGATTACTAAAATCATATAAAAAGCACAAATCAAACCAAGCCAATATGCTAAGAAAGAAATGATGGAAATGCAAAGAAAATATGCAAATGCAACTATATACATAAGAAATGCATGATGAAGGAGAAGAAAACATGTAACTAAGGATCTACTAGGTGTCCATGTGTGCACCTAAGTAGAAATGCTTTAGATGAAATGCATTAAAATTTATATGTAACTTATATCCTTGCATATAAGCAATTTTGTAAACATTGGGGCCAATGATGTTTGTAACTTAGAATTGACCTAACCACATAAGAGAAAACTTAGTTTGAGGGCTGGTTTGATCAAATGCTCTATCTCTCTTAAGGACGAATTCACCTACTTGAAACACTTTGGCTGCATATTTCTTATCAAACCATTTTTTTAATAATTTGTTGATGAATCAATAGATTTTCAATTAATTTGACCCTTTAATATGCTAAGAAAGAAATTATGGAAATGTAAAGAAAATATGCAAATGCAACTATATACAAAATAAATGCATGGTGAAGGGGAAGAAAACATGCAACTAAGGATCTACTAGGTGTCCNAATCTTTGCATATTAGTTTTTCTTAGACTATTTACCAACTAACAAAGATTTAATATCATGTACATATGATATTTGGAATTTAGAGCTTAAAAGGATCAAAGTAATTGAAAATCTATTAAGTCATCAAAAAATTGTTAAAAATGGTTTGATAAGAAATATGTAGTCAAAGTGTTTCAAGTAGGTGACTTGGTCATTAAGAGAGACAAAGCATTTGGTCAAACTAGCCCTCAAAATATGTTTTCTCTTATGTGGTCAGGTCCATTCTAAGTTATAAACATCATTCGCCCCAATGTTTAAAAAATTGTTTATTTGCAAGAATATAAGTTACATAGAAATTTTAATGCATTTCATCTACAGCATTTATACTCAGCTGCACACGTGGACACCTAGTAGATCCTTAGTTGCATGTTTTCTTCCCCTTCA